>CAUYQV010132173.1:0-76360 GCA_963574575.1 Galagoides demidoff
GCGGGCGCCTGTGGTCCCAGCTACTTGGGAGGTGGAGGCAGGAGACTCGCTTGAGCCCAGGAGTTGGAGGTTGCTATGAGCTGTGATGCCATAGCACTCTACCCAGGGGGATAGCTTGAGGCTCCGTCTCAAAAAAAAAAAGTTTAAAGATGGGCAGCATCTGTGGCTCAAAAGGATAGGGAGCAGCCCCATATGCCAGAGGTGGTGGGTTCAAACCCAGCCCCGGCCAAAAAAAAAACTCTTAAAAAAAAAGTTTAAAGGAAACCAAATACCTAAGTAGTATCAACTGGTTCTGATGAGAAGGTTAATAGCATTTGCACACTGGTCAACAATTAGACCTAATGATGTCGATGGAGTGACTGCCCGCACTTGTCTTAGTGACAATGACGTGCATCCAAAGGATAAGGCCAAAGGAGAGACTTCTATTTCCAGGGCTACTGAGAGAGATGCAGCATCCAAATTCAGACTACTACAGAAACTACTCACCTGGTGAGTAATCACCAAATCTCAATGTACATCACTGCCTCGATTTTTATTTTATAAAGTGAAAACTGTCATCAGTAAGAGGGAAGGTTGCCTAATAATAGGTGCAGAGTCTCTGGAAATAGACTGCCTGGGTTTGAAACCTAAGTACATTTAATTCATAGCTATGTGATCACAGACAAGTTGCTTAACCTCAAATACCCCCAGTTCCTTCTCCATAGAATAGACTAATAATAGCACCTATCTTGTCGTGTTAAGTATTTAAATAATGAGTTAATACAAATAGTGCTTGGAACAAATACCAAATAGAAAGCATTCATTAAATGTTGAAAATGAAACCCCCCCAAAAAATGTTTGCCCCCATTTTGGATAAGTAAATCTATTCTCTAACTGTATAGGAAGGAGAAGAGTATGAAATTCTTGTGTGTGTGTGTGTGAAAATGTTATCCCCTAAAATACAGGTCCTGTGGAAAATTTTCATTGCTAAATATTAAAAGTTTTAATGAAGATAATAAAAACTATACCTATATTTATTTCTTAGAGTGTTTAATATTGCAGTGAGATAAATCTCCTGTAGGTCAAAATGTATATATGGAACTTTCATGGTGGGGATGAGGACAAGTGGATCGGCAAGTGCATGTGACATTGTGACCCCTGTCTCAAACAGCATTGTTTAGTAGAAATATGCCTGCCACTTATGCAATGATTTCAGAAAATGTATGTCACAAACTCGTAGCAGCTTTTTGTTGTGAATAGAAAGTGGGTATGACTACATGGATTTGTACAGACATTATTATGAAAAAATATAAAGACTTTTAATGTAAAGTTAGAATTTATTGTATACCAATAATTATTTTGTAAGAAGGAAGAACATTTGCTCCCAGAAGCTGCCTGACCATCACAATGCAGTCTCTCAACACATCAGCTTGCAGGCTTCCTTTTAAACACACTTCAACATGAGAATATCCCAGCAATTCAAGTGAGGAGTGGGGCCCGGGGAAATCTTGAGTCCTAAGTTAGCAAACTGCAGAAGGCAACTTGTAAAGGCTTGTGGTAACATACATCGGAAGAGATTCACAGTATTTTGTCCAATAAAACATTAAAGTTCTTTTTGTTTTATATTGGCTAAGACTTTTAGATTTTCTCTAACTGGCATTTTTCACATCATGAAATTCCGTCAGTTGTGACAGTCAGGGCTAGGGAACATGTGGGGAGAGGGACGTGGATGTGAGATGCCTGGCGGACTCACAAATCCTCTGGTCATTGGTCCTGCATGTCCAGCTGGTTCCTGTAGGCTTCTCTGCAAACTTTCTGTCTCCTCTGGGTGCAAAAGAGAAGTAAAAACATAGTTTTTTAAATGCTTTTACATTTTTCTTAAAAATAGTATTATTCTAAATCTCACATTGTAATAATCTCCTTTAGGGAACGTTAAGTACTAGTGATTCCATGCACAAACAATTTATCATGTATATTAACATATTTTAAACTGCGTTTATGAAACTGATTTCCTGTGTGGGTACTTCAGTTAAATTTTAAGTAACTCAAATTAAGTCTTCCTGATAAGCCAATAGTATAACTTTGAGAATTTAAATTTGTAAATAGGCCTGACCTTAAGTTCTTTTAGAAGCTTCAACACTACACATAAACTTAGTAAGATTCCTACATAAAAATCCTGAGTCTAAATTAATTATTATGCCATTGATTTCTCATTATATGTACCCTAAGAAGATCAGTTTTTATGATTTATAATTACACAAAGTATCAAATATACACAGATTAGTTTTAATTAAGAATATCCATAGTATGGTTTTAAGTATTTTGAAAGTTTCTTTATGTTAAATATAAATAAGCTAAGAGTTGGTAGATGCTTGACATAAAAAAAAGAATTACCATTGCGTTTCGTTGAGATAGTTAAGAAGTGCTATTTGGACTAAGATGTTGAAGGGATTCTTATCCATGACCCTGATGAGATACACTGACCTCTAAAAAGGTCATAGGTCACCATTTCTTTTTATTGCTGGGTAGTACTTCATAGTAGACATAGACTGCTTTTTATTAATCCATTCATGTATTTGGGGGCACTTGGGTTGGCAACTTTTTGATGCCTAATTAGGCAAATACACTTTCCTTTTAACTTTAAATAACTTTAAATAATTTTTGAATTGTTTAAAAACTTTAAACTTAGGGGATTCTCCTATTTTTTATATTCTTGGGACTGTATGATTGATATGGATATTTGAATACTTATTTAAATGTCTTTCAAATGACATGCTTCCTTATGGCTTTCTATACACTGTATTTTTTTCAGTCAACCATACTTAATACTCTCCCATTGACAGCAATCTTGGCTAACAGGAAACCTTTGAAGATTGCCACACATATCCATTTGATAAGACCCCTGTAGTCTTTCAAAATTATCTTCCTTTCTTACGCTCATTCTGGGTTCATTTTGTCCTTTCTGCAGATTCAGCATTAGCCATATTTTTAGCTTAAGCTCAAGTTTTAGGAGGAAAGGGGCAGCACCTGTGGCACAGTGGATAAGGGTACTGGCCCCATATACCAAGGATGGTAGGTTCAAACCTGGCCCTGGCCAAACTGCCACAAAAATAGCTGGGCCTGGTGGCAGGCACCTGTAGTCCCAGCTACTTGGGAGGCTGAGGCAAAAGAATCACCTAAGCCCAAGAGCTGGAGGTTGCTGTAAGCTGTGATGTCACAGCACTCTACCGAGGGCAACAAAGTGAGACTCTATCTCTTAAAAAAAAAAAAAAAAGTAAATAAATAAATAAAAATAGATATAAACATAAACAAAGTTTTAGTAGGAAAAACAATAGCATCAGGAATAATAATCTAGGAGAGGTCATGCTAAAGCATTTCTTCTGGCCACATT
Organism: Galagoides demidoff; assembly: GCA_963574575.1. Classification (NCBI taxonomy): domain Eukaryota; kingdom Metazoa; phylum Chordata; class Mammalia; order Primates; family Galagidae; genus Galagoides; species Galagoides demidoff. Next base: position 3,371 of record CAUYQV010132173.1, read on the forward strand.
GCTGGACAAGCTCAGATAATAACTGCATATTGATATTTACTACTTAGTTCTAACAACAGAGCATTTCTACACTTCCAATTCTAAAATTATCTCTCTATACTCTTTAAATAAAAATATTTGCTCTTTGAGAAAATAACAGCGCATATTTATCTAACAACAAATGATTCAAAATGACAATGCCAGTAATAATGCAAACAGCAACATTCTGAATGAAGTTCAAGGTGGAGAGAGGGCAGAGGAGCCATCTGCCTGGTGGGAGGACTGTCTTGTCACTGTCATTCTTAGGCCTGCTGATGCTCGGTGATGATAAAAAGCAACTTTTAGTTGTTCTTGCTGTTACTTGTAAATTCTTTCAGCAACGCGGCTGTATTGTCTTAACAGAGGTTCTCCTTTTCCCAAATCCCCTTCCTCTGCCCCCATATGTGACTGCCATCCCTCAGGTGTGTACAGTCAAATCCTTTTATTCCAAAGTCACTCATACATTCTCTTTCAGTTTTGCTATGTAAGAGCCTCCGTGGTAGCTGCTTCCCTTGTTTCAGGTCCAGATGGTTTTTGATTTAGATCCAGAGCCATTTGTATGGCTGACAGTTTAGAGTCCTTTGAAGGTGATTGCTTTAAGCTACTAGTCTTTACCCTCTCATGGAAGGGGGTGAAGTCCCACTCCCATCCCACCTGGAGAAGATGGGAGCGCTTAAGCAGCTCAGTATCCAAAATTTGGTACGTGAGTTTTATTTCACCACCATCTGGTTAATCTACAAAGACATAATGTATATTTATAAGTGCAAGATTTATATATTTCAGTTCTGGCTAGCACACAAAAGAAGAAAAATCTGCTTCCTATTTAATTTCTAGGGATATTAGAATTGTTATGTTTCACATATTCAAATACATCTACTTTTCTAAATCTTACTCTGTTATTAAAGCTTTTAAATTTATCTTTTCAAAATCACAATACGTTCATTTTATACTATGCAACATTCCCTTGACACAGCCTTTGTGATATGTATTGTTGTAACAAAGTTTGCAGAATAAAGATTCAGATGATGTCATAGCTCGAGTTAGATCAGCAAAGAACTAAGTGTAAATATTGGTTCTTTAGGTTTTACCAAAACATTCTCTTTCAACTTATAGCATGAGAGGTTATATAAAAAAATTTAATTTCAATATATAACATGTGCACAATATATGAAATTATGTAAATACATATAAATGTGTGTATATGTGTGTTTATAATTGTATATATCCTACTTTTAACTAAAGATAGCCCTGGGAAAAAAACCTGAAAATTTTCAGTGGATTTATCTTAGTGCTTCTTACATTCATATTTCTAAAATCTAATTAAAAAAAAATAACTGGAGTTTATCAAGATACATAAAAAATGCATCACTAAAATTTTATACAGATTTCATAAGTTAGTGCATCTGCTAAGAGAATTTATTCATTAAAAATCAGTTTTTCTATTTGCAGAAGTCATTATTGCATCAGAGTCTATATTTTATAAAACATTAATATAAAACCTTAGACATTTACTTTTTAAATGTAAGCCTAACTTCCTCATGACGTCAAAATTTTCCCAGTCCAACATTTCCAGTTCTACTTTTTGTAGCAATTGCAGAGGAAAAAAAAAAAAAAAACACAGAACAACGTTATTTCAATTGGGGGTACATAATTGATTTGTGTAATTTTCTTGAACAATATATTTTAATCCATTTGTGATATATAAAAGGCACAGATGATTCACTAATCAAGAAGGAAGGAATCACTGATTTGATGTCTAACTTTTTAGAATCACAGTTTTGCTAATGGTGAAAACTTAAGGCTGCCACCTTTTTTCTTTATTTTTGCCTTAGTCTTCAATTTATCCCTTAACCAGGGAACTGTTCTCATTCCAAAGTTAATATCTCCTTTTAACTTTAAATCTATGGGGATCAGGAGAAAGAATTACAGATTTAAATGTAGTTTTTAGCTTCATACATATATATTCACAATGCCATCCTGTTTTGCTGGCTGAAAATACATTAACACCTGCTAGCAAATAATCAAACACAAGCTCTTTACATTTCATAAGATTACCAACAGAAATTTCATGATTTCAATTGTTTCTAACAGTTTCATTTAATCATTCTTGAGATCCTAAACTCTCAATATATCATTTTTAATTCAATATATTTATAATGATTGTGTCAAACTCAGCACTCCAAGCCTATTTTGGAGAGAGCTGCTTTCTGTAACATATATTTGAATTTTCAGTGTACTGAAGACTTCTCACATACAAGCAACTCTTCCACTCTGTCCTCTTGTAATTTAGCCTTATTGTAAGAAAAGAATTACTCTAATTTGATTTATCTCTAATTATTGAAAATTTAAGGTTCAGGTCTGGAGATGTAAATTCCAATTACAATAGACTTCCCCTGAGGAAGTATCATAGATTTTCTAAGCCCATTATTTGTGGGCTATGTCCTCTCAGGGGTCAAAAACCTGAGGGATAATACCTCAAGGACAAGATTATCTGTGAAAAGGTTTCTGCTTTTATGCAGGCTTTTGAATAGGAATCTACAAAGGTTTCTCCCTGGTTTTCTTTTGCTTTCCTTGCCTTCCTTCATCCTCTTCTTTCTCTTTTTCCTCCCTCCCTCCATTCCTTTCTCTTTTCCTTCTTTCCTCTTCACCCCCTTCCTCGACTGTTGGAGCAACTTGAAACCTCTGCTGATCTCCCACGGCAGCACCAACACGTGTGTCTTTTGTAAGTCTCATGTTTTCCAGCAGATGCAGCAACTTCAGGATTGAGGGGTTCTAACATTTTTCTTGATGTTTGATAAAACTAAACCCATGAGAGCTAACTTTGGGTGTCTCCAGTGTTTTAGTTTCAGGTTTTAGAGATCTGAAACCATGAAAGTTCAATATGATTTAAGCAGGTAATATGTTCCTCTTCAAATCTTTAAAATGAAGAGATCCGATGATAATGTTCATCACAGGTTGCCCAATTTTTTTCTTATAGGAGAAAAATCTAAAATGTAAATATGGGTGATGTAGAGATTAGATAGACAAATAGCCAAGCTCAATTATTTTCCTACCTAAAATGCCAATGTGTTTCTGAGTTGAAATTTGCTCAGGGATGGAGTCAGTCCAAAGTTGAAAGGATATAAGTTAAATTATATTTTTATATCCTTCCTCAGCTAAAAGGATAAAAGCAGGAAAAGTAGGAAAGCAATGGGTCTTGTGGATTTTGTACAAGATGAAGATTTGTCTGTTACTGAGGGGAAGGACTGATACACACACAAAGTGACTCCTCTGTAAAGACTAAAATTGAAAACATGAACTTAATTTCTTAGAACACCATTGTTCAAGTCTCCCCATAATCCTGGATTGCCCATTTTCAAAGAGTATAATAGAAGAGCATCTGAGTCCATGAGATTTTTCACTTTGTGGTTCAAGGTTAGCATAACGTACCTAGTGGATGGTGAAGGCATTGACTGAAGTCAGGGGCAGAAAAGTTTCAGAGGAGCCCATAAAAGGAAAATGATGATGAGGACAGAAAGTGGAAGAGTGTCCTTTGGTGATCTGTGCTCCAAACCAAAGCCATGGATTTTGGAAAATTGGAGAAAAGGGCTGCTTGTGAGTTAGAAAGCAGATCTCCAAGATTAGAAGGCGAGGGTCCCACAGTTTTGGTATAGGGCCTCTGACTGAACAGTACTCACACCAGAAATACCTCCCTTTCTACTTTGTTAAATGGTAGAGACGCACACCCCAGACAACGGGAATCAGGGTAGGGACATGGAGATAACTGGAACTAGCACCTCTGGTCTTTAGCAAGAGGAGAATACAACTCCATCTTTAGGAAATGTGATGCCAACAGTTGCCATCTCTATAAGGTCTACAGAGATTTGGCTGACCGTCAAGCTCCCTAGCCCTCCAGCAATCCGCCTCCAACCCTCCACCCCCAGCATCCACAGGCAGCTCTTGTCACTTGTCTTGAGGTGACAGCTTTCAGAGCTTACTGCATAGGGCAGTCTGTGGGAGGCAGCAGGTGAAGGATGAGGAAAGACAGACGTAAGGAAACTGCAGAACTCCATACAATGTCAAGTGGGAGACCAAGGAGAGTGACTGGACTTCTACTGATTTGGCAGGGGGCCTGAGGTAGTACAGCTGTAACCTTTTGTTGACCATACCACTTGGTAACGTTTGGGATATGGTAGCACACGCATAACATTTTCATAACTTGATGATTTTGCTGAATGAATTACAACTTAATGTAAATATTTACCATCATTTACAAGTATTTTATGAAATGATTTTTGGCTGCAGTGTGGCATTCTATCATATGGATATACAACATAATTCACTTAACTAATCTTCCAGATTTAAAACTTTAAGATTGTTTCTATTTTTTTCATATTTTAAATAGTGCCTCTATGAGCACATTTGTAGATATATATTTGTGACAAAATTTTGTGTAAATCTCCAATAACTTACCAGCTGAAATGTTTATGACTTTTTCCATTTTTGCAAGTTTCTGTAAGTCATAAATAGTTTTAATGTTTATTCTTCTTTTTCTACTCCCCATACTTAAAAAGCCACCCTTTGTTAATGAGTAGCATATTTGTAAAAAATATTTTAAAAATGGAAATTCTATGTATTGAATGCTTGGTTGCATATTACATGTGTGGCACTAAAATCTATCTTTGCCCAGGATGTGCCTCTGATAATTAAGCCAATTTTAACAAACTTGAGGAAATGTTTTTTCTCCGAAAGACTCTGTCTTATTTTTACATATGAAGAGGTGTCACTTCCTCAAGGTCAGTCAGGGAGGATCAAATGGACATCACAACTCTCCCAATCCTTCAAATCGCAATAACAGAAAGAATTGTGAGTCATCTCCCTATTGCAATAACAACGTCCAGATATTTCAATACATTTACATTCCTATTCACCTCCACAGAACAAAATTATTTACTACATGAATTGGTAGTCATACTACAATATGAATTTAACTTTTTTACAAAAAAAAAAAAAAAAAAAACCTCATTTTTTTTTCTAAAGCATTTTGGAAGTAAATTAAATATTAAAATTCATGCCCAGATTTTTTTTTTCATAAAGCTGTCAACTTCTCCTTACCTTAAAAGTAAACTATGTGAGACAAGAAAAATAAAAGCTGGACAAAGAGACACCCAGCCAAGAATTCTGCATTGGAAGAACAACATCCAGCTCCTCTATCTGGCTGCAAATTGCCTCGCTGATAATGAGAGTAACAGTAGTTACAACAGAAAGAGATCCATGTACTGGCCTCTTAATACATATAAATTAGCTCTCCTAACAATCTCACGACGGAGGATATTGTTTATAGATAAGGAAACTGAGCCTTAGAGACCTCTAACACTGTGCCCTAATCATGTAGGCAGTAAGTAACCAAGGTCTACAGAACTGTAGAACACACGTGTATCCATCTGTGCCCCACCGCTTTCCAACACAAAGTTTTATGATTGGCTCCCTCATCTCCTGCGCCTTATTATTTAATATATTGAAAGATGTTCCATTCTTTAGCCTTGAATTACATTGCACAAGGAAAAGTCCCCTTCTGTTACGTAAACTAAGCCTTCATTTGGGATAAAGGGGGTAGTCTGGGGGGGGGGGGGTTTAAGAGAAAAAAAAAGGATAGAAATGTCTTCTGGAGGAATGAAGGTTTGGAGGCTGTGTCACATTAACTACTTTAAAGACACACACCTGGTAAATATTCCCCAGAAAATAACAGGAAATGATTAGGGTGAGAATATTCCCTTTTTCTTTAACTGGTTAGTGGGTTGACTATGGGCTTCCACTTCCACATTCATTTGCAAATGGAACCATTCCTTTAAGCAAAGAAAGAATGAAAGAGGAATCATACGGCAACCTCCCATGAGAAATATGGCATTTCACATCCTTTCCTCTGGATATCCTCACTAAATAAGTCTGCAGTGATTTGTGAAAGCACAGTTCATATCAACCCATCTTTATACTTATTATTAATTACTATTAATTAATATTTTTCATTGTAATTATTCACTAAAAACAAAGTGTGTACATCTGATAATGTGCCAGAACTGAGACTCTAAAAGTAACTAAGATATGACTCTTATCCTAGAGGATGTTACTATCTAAAAAGAGAGAGAAAAAAGAAAACTCTGTCATCAGTAATATTATTAAAATATTGATTAATATGCTTTTATTTTCCAAACATCCCAGTAGGTGACCCTCCTCATATTTGGGCAGCGTTAGATTTTTGTAACAAAGAAAAATAGTCAATATTCAGTGTTTGGCCTTCAAATAGACTCTTCAGGCCCGTGTAGAAAGCCAATGCTTTTGTCTGCAGGAATTAGGCTCTCAGAGAGGGAAACATGTTGAGAATCAAAAGACAATATCCCTAAGGAATTAAACGTAAGAGGTATCTACTTATGATATTCCAGAAACCAACCTTACCCCAAGGCCAGAGGGGGATTTGAGTGGTGAGGAGAGAAGTTGTGGAGGTTTTCAGTGCCTGGGATCACCTGGTGTGAAGCAGCAGTGAGCGGGAGTCTCTAGATCACATTGTCCTTGGCCAGCACTAAGGGCAACCTAAGAGCTGAGCCAGCCCCCACTTCCATCCAGTATCATTCAACTCACCATGGGGCACCGAGTCTCTAGATCAGCATTGTCCTTGGCCAGCACTAAGGGCAACCTAAGAGCTGAGCCAGCCCCCACTTCCTTCCAGTATCATTCAACTCACCGTGGGGCACCAAGTGCTCATGCATAAGCTGGAAACTCAGCTAGTTGCCATCTGAACAGGACCTGACAACAGGCTTCTGTATTGACCTCCCCTTTGACACTTATCTGTAGTCTATCATGCAGTTCTTTTGAATCATCCCACAGGTCCAGCTCTTTTCAAAGGCCAGGGAGGGTCAGTTCTCTGGCACTGAGAGTGGCAATGGTGCTGGGAAAGACAAAGCCAAGAGGGGCAGCTGGCACTGCGGTTCTGCTGTAGGCAGGGGAGTGCTGTGCAGCCCAGCCCGCTGGGTCCTTCTTCACTCCCACAGAGCCCCAAGGTTTTGGCTGAACTTATGGTGGCCCAATGCAGAGGTCTCACTTCCCAGCTTGGCGCCAGCCCTCTTTTCTGTTCTTTTGCTCTTTCTCAAGTAGCAGGCATTTCATGACTTCTTGGCTTCCTCGTTTCTGTCCTGCTCTCACCGTACAACCAGATACACAGGACCAGACATCTTTTTGAAAAAATACAATTTCTATCTTAGAAATCCATGTTGATTAACTTTTCCCCCCAAAGTGGTCCACTGTCACCCTTCTAAGTGAACCAGTTTGATTCATTAAATTCTACACAGGTGAAGGGCTAGGGGTGGAGATATGAGCTGTTTATTGAATAGAAATGTGAATGTATCAAGTTAAAGATTTACTATACGACTGAAATAATAAAGGAGGTAAATAATACTTACTACATTACCCAAATGATACATCAAATTACTTAAATTGCTATACAAAATTACTTAGCTGGATCTTACATGGGCCTAATTCTAACAAGTTTGCTGGACACTTTAGTAAAGAGGTCTGTCTCCAGGAAATAAATTATGTCAGAAACTGAACTTATGCCACTAATAACATAATCCGAGCCATATTACTAAATGTGACAGATCTGACATCAGGTGACAGATACAAATTGACTTAATTAAGTATTAATAGTAATAAATCGAGACAAGATTTAAATATGTGGTCCAATGTGACTTTCCTATCAATAAAAAAGCTGTGATCTTGTTGCCCTCAGAGGAGATAAATTTCTATCACTTAGGTCAGTGTAGTAACCTCTTCACAATGAGGCTTACCTGTCATCAGCAGTTGTATCTTTAAACATGTGTGATGGTTCATTAACATAGGTACGTGGATTGGTCACATACTTAGCATTAGACTATTTATTTTAAGGCTACAGAAAACATTCAGAGCTCATGGGGGAAATGAGAAGGCCCTTTTAACTTTCAAGAAATAATACTGAACTTATAAATATTTGTGGGTGTGTGCATTCTATCATGTAATTGTAATACAGAATGTAATTGTCCTCTATCCAGGGACCACAGTTTGGTGGTTTTATAGTCAAAATCAGCCTGCAGATGTGAAGACTTACTGTGTGTGACCCACAGTGTTTTAAACAGAGGGCCGTTTCTGGGAAAGAGTCTAGGTTTTTAAATGTCATCGTGGAAAATCAGGCAGCAGTGAGTGGCACTCTCACCCAGCAACCCCTGGTCAGAGGTGAGCACGTGCTGTCTGATTTGGGTACAGCATCCACATTCAGGGTCGCCATGATCTTCCCTCCATGCTCCTCAGTTCTGGCGTCCTTCACTCATTTGTGTGTGTATAACCTTCTAAGCCCCCAGCCTCTGTAGGAATTTTTCACCTTTGTTGGAGATGTTCAAAGGAGGCTCAAATAGTAGAGCATAAAGAAGTGAAGAGCAATAAACACTAGAAAATTTAAAGAATGTTTCATGCATAGAAAGTTTTAATCTGGGATTAAAATATAAGGCAAATTTAAATGGACTTGGGATAGTCAAAGGGGGAAAGGAATGTTCTTAGTACAAGAACAGAGGATGAGTGAAGTCATCAAAGGCGAGAATGATCAAGGAACCTGGACTTCAAAGATTTGGGCAGGTAAAGCAGTCTAACATCCCACACAAAAGAACAGAAAGTGTTTATGTTTAGTCTAGTCAGAAATGAAGATGAGTTAAAGGAATTTTAACAGGGAAGTAAGACAATGAAAGTGGTAATTGTAGGTAAATCAATTGTAGGTAATTGTAGGTAAATCAATTTGTTGAGACATACTAGTTTCAGAGGGACCCAAGAGGAGGTGGTACACTGGTCAGGTGTGAAATAAGGGGAATGTCCTCCTGGAGTTCTGTAGTGATGAGAAATGGAGGGAAGGCTGCAGGTGAGATGTTTTGAAAGAAAAAGCAGGTGTCAACATTTTCCCACAGTTGGTATGTTCTTAGGTAAATAGTTACCCTGACTTTAAAATATTAGGTGCAAATCTTAGATTAAATAGTGGTCCTGGTTCGAGGTCTGGTTCAATGACCTGCTGCCTCTGTTGTCTGGCTCAGATGCACCTGGCTAAGGAATGGATTCCACATTCATTAAGATTTACAGGTATTTCCATCCACATATTAATTAAAATTCCTTCTACATGAATGGAAATATTGCATTATCAACACATTTCTATTAAAATAATTTACACACCAAGAAGGTTTTATATTTTCATGTAGAAGCTCTGCCTCTAAATTTTAATTGGAAAAAAAAACATTAAATGTAATTATTTCATAAATTAATTGTATTTAGTTTATCTTGAAATAGTATCTATTTTTGTATTTTGGTATTCATTTAATTAAAAGCTATTTCTAAGGCCAATTGTTTCTCTGTTGTGGACTCCATGCCCTTCAGATTTCTTCTCCCCTCATAAAAATTACCTTTCCTGTGTCAAAGTCTCTCAGTAACCCACTTACAGGGTAATAGATAACTGTTTTAAATGTAGTTCTTCTTTAAGGAAGAGCTTAGAAAAAATAAAATCTGATCTTTTGAGTTGATAAAATATCAATTAGTCAAAATCATCTGAGTGATATTTCGAGTTATAAAAGACCTTAGTGATTAATCTAATCCCCTTACTTTCTAACCTGTTGGTCAGAAAACTGAGGCCCAGTTGATGGCAAGTGATGGAATGAACCAATATAATTGGCTACTTGTGAACAACACAAAGCATTTTCCTTCCAATCCCAGGAATCTGGGTAAATTAGCTTCTACTTAAGACCTTCTCTGATTCTCTGTAAGTTCATGTATGTATTATCCAGCCATGCAATGGGAGAATTTTTGAGCATTGCAAATAAAATGTCTCATACCACTTAGTTATTAGAAGGCACAGAAAATCCTTCTTCAGCGTTGCTTATGGGACATCCAATGAGCTATTTGGTGCCCAGATCCTCAAGGCCTCCTTAGGACTTATTTCAGATTTGGTGGCATGGAGTCTTAATTTCAGGCATGCTAAATTTTATTCTACTTACTGACATTACAGAGGCCTAAAGCCTGAAGTTTGAAAAGCCTATACCTTAGGTTAAACAGTCCTGATCCAAGGTCTGTTTTAAGGATCTGCTGCCTGGCTCAGATGCATGCAACTACGGAATATATTACATCTTTATTTAGATTTATGAGAATTTTAAACCACATATTAATTAAAATGCTTGTACCTGAATTGAAATATTGCTGTATCAACACATTATCTAATAAAACAATTTATACACAAAGAAGATTTTATTCTCTTGTTTTAGAAGATCCGCCTCTAAATTTTAATGACTTGACTGGATGTTGGCCAGTGTAACTCTCATGCTACAGTTGTCATAAATCCAGATCTCTTAAAGATGAGTTCACTAGATGCTGATGGTCTCTGTGCTATCAAGCCCTGTCTAAAATAAAGCACCAGTTCAAGATCCTCCTTAAAGCAAAAGCAAATTTGTATATTCATGAGTCTAGAATAACATATACATATATATATGTGTCATGAACTGAGTAATTAAAATTAAAATTATAATAAATTCTATTTTCCATCTACTAGGAAATACCTTAAATTTGCCATTTACAGCAATTTCCCAATCAAAAGAGAAAACACGCAGTGTGCAAATAATGCCCATATCTACACATTTTAAAAATGTATGTACATTATATAATATGGAATATGTTACTATTAGTAATAACTTCTGGAAGAGATATGAATTAGTTGTATTTAGTGAAATATTTAATATCTTTCTAAAATTCTTTCCAAAATGAGCTGTTCATCTTGTTTCAAAAACTGATGATCATTTTAAGAAACTGAAAGTTAAATACCATGCCTGGCTTACATTAAAAATGACATATTAATGCATATCTCTTGTTTAGCAGATAGGACAGAGTAGAAGCATTGAATGTGTAGAAAGTCCTTTTCAGAACAGTAATGTTCCTACCACAAAAACTGGCGGGCTTTTGGTTTCTGAAGGCATCACTGCTACCTGGGATCAGATGGAATATATCAGTACTATTCTTTTGTAATATTACATTATTTTTTAGTTTCAAAATGCCACTTATTTTGCCATTTTAAAAAATCTGAACTCTGAGTCCTTTATGAGTACACAAACCCAGAAAGTTTGAAGTCCCATTCAGGTTGCAGTGTATAGCAGTACTTTATTATTTTCATGGCTCAATAATACATAGTATCGCCTGTGCTGTGTTCTACGTTTTGTTTACTCTTTCATCATTTGATGAACATTTTGTTCTATTTCCATTTATTGGTTGTTACGAATAACGTAGCTATGAACATCTGTGTACTTGTCTGAATACCTGTTCTCATTTCTCTTAGAATTATATGTAGACGTGGATTTGCTTGGTAAGATGGAAACTCTATGTTTAATCTTTTGAGGAACTATCAGATTACTTTCCAACGTGGCTGCAGATTTCACATTCCCACCACTGTGCTGCGACCTGAATGAACCTCGAAAACCTCGTGAAAGAAGTGACACTTCATGGTGACTGGGGGAAAGAAGTGAGGCTTCATGTTCAGTGCACAACGAGATTTACATAGAGCCACATATTCCATTTCTAAAGAAATGCCCCAAATAATCAAATCTATAGAGTTCCTAAGTAGACTATTTCCTAAGCCTCAGTGGATTTGAAGCAAATGAGAAGTAACTGCTAATGGGTACACAGCTTCTTTTTGAGGTGATGAAAATATTACAAAATTGATTATGGTCGTGCCCGCACAATTCTATGAAAGTACTGAAAACCACTGAATTGCATATATTAAATGTGAGGAAATTGTATAATATGCAAATCATGTCAATAAAGACATGAAGTTGTATTAAAATTTCTATTGAATCAAAAGTAGTCTTCTTCTGAAAGCACTCTGATCACATTCCCTCCCTTATTGTTTTAATTTTTCCAAACAGTAATAATATTTAGTACCTTTTCTTATAGTAGTGGTTTGTTTTCCCTAAACTAACCTTGGTTCTATCTGTTTTGGAAATTTAAACTTTGGCCGGACTACACAAAATAAACTTTGAACCACTTACTCATTCTCTGTGCTCTGACAATCCTTGATTTTGTTTTTTATAGCACTTATTACTGGCATCTTACAGTTATATTTGTAACATCCATTGACTTATCAATGCCCCCCGCTTGAAGGTAAGCTCGGTGAGGATAGAGGCTTCATCAGTTTTGTTTGTCACTAGAATCCCATTGCCTTCAGTGCCTGGTGCACAGTAGGTGCTTAAACAGATCTGATGAATAGATAGATAAAAAATAAGTGTTTTGCAAAAGCAATTCATCACACTATCATTTCCTTAAGATTTATCCCACTCCATACGGTGTTTCCACGGGTCAAGTAGTGGAGGGCGAAGGAATAGAAGTCACAGTAGCCCATAAAAGGATGAGACGACCTATTTCAGTGCATCAGAGAATCATAATAATGATAATGAATCACTTATGATAAATTCAAACAACCTTTACTTTTGGCAGATAACTTTGTGCCAAGAATTTGTCCTGCATTCCCTGTATTTATGATAAAACAAGTGACATTATACTTTGTCATGAAAGAACACTTTAAGTGATGCTTTTAAAAATATATATACTGTTCTTAAAACAACTCCTTCCTGATTTATGTTTATAGTAAATAAACTGCTATGCACATTTGGGGGTAGCTGTTAGAAAAAGGAGTTGTGGTTAGCAGCCAGCGAGTGAGGACTGATGCCTTCCTCATTAGATTATCTGTCTTAATACTTTGCTCCTACTTTTCTTCCTCAATAAGTAACAGATATTTTATTTTTATCTTCAGAGGTGCTTGTGCTAAGCTGCCAATGGAATAAAACTGAGTTGACTCAAAATCTGGGATATCATATACTCAGTTATATTTGCTATATTAGGAGACTACTCTTCTTCTGGGAACTCTTGAAAGGGGCTTGCTTTCATAAAATGTGGGACTTCCCACATTTTATGTCCACATTTAAATCACATAATTTTAGACTAACAACACCTTGACTTTATGTTCATTACGGTTTTGTGTTTTGACATAGAAAAACATTGCCTATTATATGCACAAAACAAAAGGAGAAAAACATAAAGCAAATCTATGTAATTTCAGGACGCATTGGATTCATACTAATTAATTCAGGCTTTGATGAGCATGGATGTTTTCAAAATGGTGAAGGTTTTGTTTGTTACTAGACTCCCATTGCCATTAACCTTCCCCCCCAAATATATACACTCTGATCACACAAATGTTAATTTTATCTGTCAAAAGCTGGTTGAAAACTGGGAGAAAAACAGCAAAAATATTTTGTGATTTTTCAGGCCATATCCTTTATAAGACAGGATATTGGCTTGAAAGTTTTTATTTTCCAATTAAATCGATTGGGCTGATACCAATCACATTCCTTTGCGCTTATAACCTCCATTTCTTTTTCTTTATCATGGTATGTGTTCCACTCTCTGGCAATGGTCAGTCCTCCAGACCTTTGTGGTGCTTTGAGAGTAAGGATCTTATCTTAATTCAATCCTTTGATGAATACTTGGCACACATCTGGCAGTTATTCATCTTACTTTTATTAGCTGTGTTACCTTGGGCAAGTTTATAACCACTCTGGAAATAGTTTTTCTTATCTGTAAAATAAGAGAACTGAGCTAAAAAACTGACTTCGAACTATTCTTCCAGAAAATGGGAACAGAGTGGAGAGAGAGCAAACAGATATGACTCTTGTTTTTCTATCCTCACTAGGGCAGATCCTCCTTGATTTGCTTTACATATTGAATTTTTATATATGGAAAGAATCTCCAAATTAATACATGTTTGTAAATTTCTGGACTAGGTAATCATAGCCCTTTCTAGTTTGAACTTATTTTTATGATACTATTTTATAGCATCCTTCTGATCTGTAGATTACACAGCAGAAAAGTAAAGAAAATTAAAAGCACTCTAGGTGATGAGATTATTATTTTTTTTCTTTCCTCTTTTATTTTCTACAACGAAAATATCACCCTGGTTATCCAAAATTACCCCCTTTTAAAAATGAAATAAACCAATATACATATAAAGTAGCAGTTAAGAAAGATCTGTTTTTAAGAACCTTTTAATTGACATATATTTAAAAATATATAGAATAGAGAGAGAGAAAGACGAGAGAGACAGAGGAAGAAAGTGGATAAGAGGCACAGAGAAAAGCACATAAAAGTGTGAGTCGCTTTTTCAAAGTATGGTCTTTAAAAATTATTGTATATAGATTAGGGCACAAATTATTAGGGCACTTTTTTATGAAAGCAAAATCAGCCCCAACTTACTTGTGTCTCAGGTATTTTCTGTTCGTGGAAATTACTTCAGCAGATAGAGTTTACATTTGTTGAGTACATACATTAAAAACTAATATTTTTAAAACCAACTTATTTTTTTAAAGATCGGTCTTTACAACTGAACGAGTATTTTCCACTAGTATTTTTCCACTAGTATTAATTAGTGAGTGAGAACTATTACTGCATATAGTTTAAAAACTTCATAACATAAAATGAAGGAAATTCTTTTCCTAGTCCGGTCTTCTGACTTTTCACAAAACAACACCTAGGATGCTCTTCATTATGTACACAAATTCAACCTAATATTTGAAAATTACGTCGAACAAGCCATTTTTTCAAATCGTTCTGGCTTTGAAAGTAATCACTATTCAAGCTCCGATGAGCAGTAGAGCCAAAAAGCATTGTTTTAGTTTTTGCTGCTTTTAAAACCAGTTTGTTTTCCTGGAACCAGTCTGCCAAAGTCTTTTTGCAGTTCAGTAGTTAAGTGAGAAACAGATTTGCCATTAAAATGCACAGTCGTGCCATCTGCATAAAGATGTATAGAGCAGTAATGACATATCCATGTTAAATCATTAATAAAAAGAGAAAAGAGGAACGGGCCCATGACTGACACTGTTGCTTAATAACTGGAAGGAGAAGGCGGGGAGGAGACAGCCCTGTGAACAGTAACAGATTGATGTCTGTCGGAGCCATTTCTTATCTTTTGACAGCATTTGGGCCGGAGCCCATGCTCCCTACCTTCTGTAGTCAAAGCCCACGGTTCACTAGGCCAAAGCAGTTTGAGAAATTAATAAAAACCATCACTTAATTCAGAATTCCCCTTCAAAAATGTATTCATTAATATTAGGTTGTCATGGAATGACATATGAAGGCTTGGCAAATTCCTGAAAGGCTTTTCATATGCGGGACTCACGTGCGTTTCCCTCATCAGCGTCTTTGAACCTATGAATACTCATTATGAGGAGTATCCGCTGATCCGAAGAGGCTTCCCTGTGTGATTCCTTGCTGCACTTTATATTGTGTCTAGAGAGATTCTGGGGAGGCTGAAGAACATTTTGAATGAAATAATGGATACATAATATAAATTTCAAATTTAGAAAATCTCTTTGAGAAGGAATGACAGAACAAATACAAGAATTCTACTCTTGGGTAAAGTTATGCCTTTTGACCTCTTTGTGAAAGGTATAAAGTTGGTCGACACTATGAATTTCAGCACAATGCATGCAGTTCCAGAAGGAAATGATGTAGGACCCCTGGCCCTTAGGAGCTCACAAGTTTAAAGGAACTTCTAATCCATAAGAAGAAATACATGACTCAGGCATCAAAAATACATAAACTAGTTCATTAACTGATTTTGGCTGGATCACAATAGTGATATAAATCTATGGGTTCCCTGGATTGATGAGAGTAAATAGATTCATGTGCCATAAGTCTAGCAAGATAAAAAAAAAAAAAAGACGCAAATTTGGGAAATTGCTGATGTCTTATTTTGATAGCTTAAACTCACCTTATACAGTATTTAAGTTGCTGGTCATTGTCATGTGGTTTAATATCCAGCGAGACCAGATGCAGGATAAAATATCCCTTTCCTTATATTCACAAACAGTTCCTGTGGGAAATAAAAAGACATGTGCCATGAAGGATCACCAGGTTCTGAGTCAAGGTATCTAAGTGTTAGTCCCCTGTGGAGACTAACTAGCTGGGAGATATTAAGCATGTCAGCCTCTGTCTGCCTCAAATTAGCCTCCTATAAACTTTAGTCTCTTTTAGCCTTTTCATTCCAAAATTCTGTTAGTTAATAACTATTATACAATTGTGAAGATAAAGCAAATATTAAAACCTTCCCCTGGCCATGGTAAGACTTTTTATACGTGCATATTAGGGGTTGTCACACAAGTGCAAAGCTCAACTGTAGGTACAAGGAAAGGAAAGGCTTCCCTCTCTCCATTGTTTGCAAGGAAAGAGAGCCCAGCTACGTGCCAGGAACCGTGCCTGGCAGGGAGAGGAAAACAGCCCTAGTTCCCACCTTCACAGAGCTGTGGTTTAGTGGCAGCCATTAGGTAAGGGAAGAACTGAATGTATGATTGCTAATTATGTTAACTAATTTGGAAAAAGGCTAAAGTTGATGGAAGTAATTCAACACGTGCTGGGGGCTTGGGAATCCTTTGGGGAGAATTGATGCTTGGACTCAGCTATGCAGCATAAATAGGAGTTCACAAGGTATCAAGTGTTGGAATTTAGAGTGGGGAGTGTGCAAGGCAGAGGAGACGGCAAGCGCAAAGGCTTTGGTCAGACTGGAGAAACTGAAAGAAGGCTGGTGACGTTTCTCTCCAGGGCAAGAGGAGTTGCAGAGGTGGGAGGGGTCAGGCAGGAGCCACATCATGCAGCAGCTTGTGGGTAAAGCTATACAAACTGTTTGGATTAGTTTCTGAGAAATAGTTTTAAGAAATTTTCCTAGGGATTCATGGAACACCTTTCCACTTCTGTGATGGAGAAAAGAATGGACCTAATCTCAGAAATAGTGTCAGATTCCTATCACTCTGAGTAACCTCTTTAGTGTGGGAGCTGCTTGCTCACCAGCATCCCAAATGCGGGGAGAGCTTTCTGATGGCGGTGAATGTGGTAAGTAGCAAGAGTAAAACATGACAGCCTCAGGCTCAATTATACTTACCTGAAGTTGCCATTTCCAGAAAAAAAAAACAAAAAAACCCAAACCACAAAATTTGCTGAACAGAACAATTCTAAAGAAGTGCCTTTCCTTTATTATTTGGTTGAAGGGCCCAAAAAACAAAAATTTCTTAAATTATCGGTAGATTGCACATCCGGAAAGACTCTGGGCCCTAGAGTCTGGGCCCAGCTTCGCAAAGAGTGTTCTGTGTACCAGCAGCAGCAGCAGCCCTGGGTACAAGTTAGAACAGCAGGATCAAGACCCTGCCCCAGACTCACTGAATACGAATCTGCATTTTATCAAGATCTTTAAGGGTATTTTTATACACACTGGAGTTTAAAAAGTGCTGCTCTAGGTCCTGTGAAACATAAATTCAACATAATGTAGAAATTGGGCATCTAAAGTAAATGTAAAATTAGCTTCCTTGTAGTTAATTATTGTTTTAATGTTAAAACGTCCTTAACACTTTCATAAATTCAAGTTTAATTATTGTTATGGAAAATGTTTCACTAGGAAACAATTACTCTAGGCACAATGCCAAAAGTTTCAAGGTTTAAAATTTACTCAAAACACAACAAAATATTTTGAGTATATACATATTTCCTTGGAGGGCAGAAATAACGACGCTAAGTATCAATTATCAATTACTGAAATTTCCTGTAAGCAAACAATACTCACAATAGTTAAAGGCAAAGCAATAATTTAATAGAATGTTTTGTGTACTAAAAGCATTGCTAAATAATTGTTAAGCCCTTAAGACCTTTAAGGTCAAAAGCTAAAACTATTTATGGGATTCATGTTTGAAAGTTCCAAGAGTATTTGGGCTTATTTGGAACTCAAGTTTATATAATAAAAACACATTCTTAACAATTTATTTAACTAAATTTAGAGCTAGAAGCTCTCAATGGATGTATGAATCACCAGAGCCTTGCCAGATGTTTTGGAGTGTGGAATTCAAAATGCATTAGCAGCACGGCATGTCATGAAGTTTGATGCAAAACATTTCTTCTTCCTTTCCAAAAGCCTTATTTAGTTTCTATTGTAAGGCATGAACTATGGTGACAGTTCATAGCTCTAGGGAAGCATCTAAAATCCATAAGAAGTATCTACCCAGACAGTGGAAATATGAGGCAATTATCGGCACAATCAATGTCATAAAAAAGCCTGCCCACCCAGCCATATCCAGATAATCAAGTCCAAAGTGGATATTTACCTGTTAGGTTTAGTTCGTTTTTTTATGCTCAACGTTCTGTAGAAGATCTTTTGTCTCTTGTTTCATTCCAACCCTCCTCAACCTCAACAGATGACCACCTTTATTTTTTGACAGACTAAATACAGTCAATTAGAAAACTCTTCTGAAACATTCCATAATTTCCCCACTACAGGGCTCAGAATCCCTCTAGAATGGCACTGTGCTATTTATACTTTCTTTTTCTTGTCCCTTTTCTCTGGCTCTTTCCTTGTGCTTTTCCATTTTTCCCAGTATTTAACACTATCATATTTGGTACCAGTAATGGGCTTTTCAATGAACATGTGAGAGGAAGGCTCTCTTCTCGCACATCTAAACATAAATCCCAGTTCTCTTCTCCTGAGCCTGCCCTCCCCTGAAGAAGCTGTTTGTCTTTGTTCTTCCCTCTTCTCTGAGAATTAGGCTTTTTGAAAGGGAAATTAACACTCTCAACTCTCCTCTCCTCCATAAGCAGGTTCTCCCAACTCCACTGCAGCAGTTGATGGTAAGGTCACCAATTACCTCCTTATTACAGAGTTCCAGGGTTAGCTTTATAATCCTCCTTATACTCAACCTATCTTCAGCATTCCATGGTCTTTTACCTCCTTTTTTAATTAGCTGCTTCCTCTTTTCTCCAATTTCAAGATACCACCACTCTTAGTTTCCATTCTAGCCACGTTTCCAGAATAGGTCTCTTCCCCTCTACTTTCTGTCCCACTCATTAACTCAGTCCTTTCCCCTCCTGATTCCTTTCCTGGGACTAGCTTGTACACATATCAGAACAATTTTCACATAGCCACTAAAAGTATCATCCTTTAAAAAAAAATGATGTTTCTTTTCTACCTAAAAATTTCTTGATGCCCCATTACTTATGAACAAAGGGCCATTCTTGATTTTAAACATAAATGATCCTAAATGGTGATTTACAGATATGAAAATGCTTTTGTTAGTACAATTCATGCCTAGGTAGAAATGTTCAGAAAAATAACAATCTGTAATGGTAATATCTAGCATGTATAGAATTTATATGTTTCAAGCATTGGCTAATTGCATTAAACGAATATTTTTATTTAATTTTCATAATAATCCTATGATGTGTTCTCACCATTACCCCATTTACTGACTACAAAACACAGGGCAGTGACTTGCTTGTGGCCTTAGAGAAAGTAAATGGTAGATCTAAGATATGAAACTAGGTAGGAAATATTACAGATTAAATGCTTTTAGCCAGACTCTCCATGGCCTTCTGGTACGGTATGTTTACAAAGCTGCTAGCATCTCATATTGTCACTGGTACCACCACCCTTAGGCTAAAGGAAGTACAGCCTTCGTCTGGGCCCCACTTCAGGTCCTGTTCTGATCCTTCCCACAGGGTTAGGAGCCTGTCCTGGAAAGGGAACACGCTACTCAAAGCATGTGTTCTCTCTTTTAGAAATTCTTAGAGTACCTGCAGCTGAAATTGCCTGCCTGCAAGACTGTACCAACTTTTGGGGCACGCACAGGCCTCGTTCCTGGGTCTATTCCCCTGAATGAAGACCACATTGTCAGTGTCTAAACCTCTAGCTAAGCCCAGGTATTGCCAGGTGGAAGGCTGGGTGTCCAGGAAGGTGTACTTGAGGTCTCACCGATGGGACAGAGTTGGGGATAAAAGGAGA
This sequence comes from Galagoides demidoff, assembly GCA_963574575.1. Lineage (NCBI taxonomy): Eukaryota > Metazoa > Chordata > Mammalia > Primates > Galagidae > Galagoides > Galagoides demidoff. The sequence continues at coordinate 23,274 of CAUYQV010132173.1, forward strand.
AAGGAATCAGACTGCAACTAGGGGTCAGGAATGAGTTTTCTCTACCCCACTACATTCTAGTACAGGAAAGAAGTCTAAGGATTTAAAACTTGGACTTCCAGGTGATAGAAAGCTACATTTTTTTTTTCAAGTAGAAGGGCAGAGAATATTTATTGTATATTTGTTTAGCTTTTTGAGAAACTTTTAAACACAGTCCCTATGGAATATGGGCCTCAATTGTCTGCTTGTCCCAGGCCCTGAAATCATTAAGAGTGGGCCTGGTTGCTGAATTAGTTTTCTTTTCTTTTCCTTTCTTTTTTATTTCCATCTGAAGCTACAGGAAACTGAACATCACCAACTTTGTTATTTCCCATGTGTAGAACAATATTATGTAGTTTGAAAAGTATTCTTTAGTTTAATATATGTAAGATTCACCTGAAGCAATACTTTCCGAAATTTAATGTGAATCACCTGGGGTTCTTGTTAAACTGCAGGTACTGAGGTAGCAGGTCAAAGGCAGGTCCTGAGAATCTGAATTTCTATCAAGCTCTCAGGTAATGTTCATCCCGTCAGTATTATGGACCACATTTTGAGCATCAAAGATCTATAGTACTTGCTTAAAATGCATTTCTCAGACACTACCCTCAGAAATTCTGATTAAGGAGATCTAAGTAGGACCCAGATGGTGAGCAAAAGAGAAATTTTTAAGAAGCAACCCAGGTGGTATTGCTAAGGTGGTCAGTATGTAGCCCCCATTTTGAGAGCAAATGCTTTGGAACAAATGATTCTCACATAATGTGCATACGGATGATTGGAGATTGTGGTGCCATGTGGATTCTGGTTCAGTATGATGCTGCATTTCTGATAGGCTCTCAGGTAACACCCATGCATCAGACCTGCCATCCACACCGCAAGTAATGAGACTTTAGGAGCCCATCTTGGGCTCTTCATTGTTTGCCTATTCTGAATATAGTTAATTTAATTGAGAAATAAGAGGTGAGGTGGTGATTTGCGGTATAAAGTCTATGCCCAACATCCTCAGTCCTTTGCTTCCCCAGTTTCAGACTTAAAATCTTCAAGAACTTTGTATACAGACACCAGATCTGCTGATGATATCTTCTGTAAATTTCTGCATAGGTTGGGCTCTGGTCATTCCAAAGTCCATTCCTTTGTAAATGTCTCCAAGAAGGACCTGTGGGTTACCTGACATCTTGAAAAATACTACTTCTGACAATTTGGGTTAAATAGGATACTTGACTTATCAATTGAGGAAATGGAGTTGCCATCTAGGGAACCTCCTGAGAGATACTGAGGGCCAGGAGTGCAAAATGTGTATTGTGAAGGGTTTTAAATCTCATAAACTTGGAGACATGCAGAGGAATCATCCAAAGGCTTGGGTTTCCTGGGATATTCCATTTTGTAGCCTGAATTATTATGATCTATAGGTGGAAGATTTACACCGTGCCTATTCACAGAGTTAGTTCTAGTGTTTGGAGCAAATTAATGACTGGGGGCTTTCATGGGGCAGAGCAAAGGTGGATTAAGGTAATTCAGGGGGTGCTAACAATAAAGACCTTCACTTTCCGAAGGGCCCAGAGATGCTGTTTTGCTGAGGTCTTGGGCACCTAGGGAAAGTCCACACTCAACATGCATGTAGGAAGTGTTATAGCTCTGTTAGAATTTGTCTAGCAGGTTTTCTGGTCTCTAACAGAAGAGCCCCCCCCATAAAAAAAAAGCAGGTAGGAATAATGGAAACAAGATTCTTAACAATTTAGTGTAATTTTAAAAATATGCATTAGGCTCAGTTTATTGCTTGGGATATCCAATGCAGGAATTGTATAAAATCTTGAATAGTGCTACAGGTTTTAATCTCTTTACTATCTGCCTGTTTCTAACTACTACAGAACACACAAAAGGTTTATTAAACATTAAGACACATATACACAAGGGTGAGGGAATTACATTAAAGAACTTCATAATTAAGCAAATTCTTCAAGCTGTTGGAGTACTTTAAGTTTTCTCTTCATCAGCGGGAGTTTCTTGATAGAATGGTGAACCAAAAGAACATACTTGATTGAACTGCACTCAAATATAACTTTGCTGTGTATACGCCTTCAAAACATTTGAAATACCTTTTACCATGATGGTAAACGACAAGATTCCCTTTAATTTAGATCATGAATGTTTTGCCTATTTCTGTATGTAGAAACAAGAGAAATTTAATCATGACATTAGAACTTGAAGATAGTGCTGAAACTGTTCAGGGATCCATACAAAAGCAAAAATTTTAAATGTATTTATAATGAGAGGTCTCCTTTTACATTTTCACTAAATGCAAATAATGGGAATCGTTAGTTATAAACATGGGATCGTGGTCAGGTACAGTGGCTCACTCCTGTAATCCTAGACTCTTGAGAGGCTGAAGTTGGTGGATTGCTTGAGCTTAGGAGTTCGAGACCAGCCTGAGCAAGAGTGGGACCCCGGTTTGACTTAAAAAAAAGAAAAAAATAGCTGGGCATTGTGGTGGGTGCTTTTAGTCCCAGCTACTAGGAAGCTGAGACAAGAGGAACTCTAAAGCCCAAGAGTGACGTTATTGTGAACTACGATGCCACAGCACAGGGTGACGGAGTGAGACTCTATATCAAAAAAAAAAAAAAAAAAAAAGACAAATATATATACACATATATATAAACATGGGATAAGGAGCAGAGTTTCTTTTGCCCGCTTTGTCTTTTGACAAGAAGGTTCTTTGACATTAGAAGTAAGATCAAGAATAGGTTCTAGAAACTGGTGCGAAAAATAAACATGAGTGCAAAGGTACAATGAGAATAGAATGCAATAAAAACATTTTAGAGCAGCAATGTAGATAAGTGGATGGTAAGAGGGCTTGGGTAGTGAGAGGGGTCTGCTTTTATGTCCTTAACTTTAGGGATTTCTCCTTATCATCATTTTACCCCATATCATGCATAAACTTTAAGACAGGCAATGTTCTATTCTTAAATGACGGCAAAAATAATGAATAAAGGTTAAGAGTTGTCTCATAGCCCTAATGATCTCAGTTGAACTGACTGGAATTTATTATTTATAATATTTCTCACATTTGTTTTTGGCCCAATAGTATGTTAGTAGATTGGGTAGAAAAGGAGCTTTTGAAATGAATTTATTTTGTTCAAGTTAAAAAGTTCACACTGATTTATAAATGTACAGTGGAATAAGATTCAATGATCCTTGATGAAACAAAGCTAAAGTAATTCAGAATCAGAAGCCTGAAATATGATAGGCAGTTTGTTCATCTCTGAAACCTCATACTGTTATTTAAATTCCTCTAAGTTCATTAATCCCATTTAATAGCAACTGATGCAAATCCACTTGGACTTTGGGGAGGAAAAAAATAATGGACCAGAATGCCCTAGCACCACAGAAAATAATACAATTATTTTTACTTTGCAAGAGGTCACAATTGAAGAGTTTGAGATTTTGAGATGCCATAACTACAAATTTAGCAAAAAGTAGGCATTTAATGATAGAGTTCACTTCGGTGGTTTAGGTTTTATTTTGAATGTTTGTTTTGTCTTAAAAACACTAATGCTGAAATGTTGTCTCAAATCTTTATTTTCAAATCACTTATTATATTACCATAAATTATATGGTGCAGTAAAGGCCAGATTTAAAAGAAAACACACTTTACTGTCTCATTTTTCTATAAATAACATGACACTTTATGAAATAAGAATTATCATAAAAGTTTCTCTTTTTTTTCCTTATGACTCCAGTGGCAAGCACTGAGCTAATGGCCTTCCTCCAAGTAGCTCAGTGGACTAGTCCAAATATAGGAGTATAATGGGTAGAGGTTAGCTGTAGGAAGTCTGAAAAAAAGGGCAATCTATAATTTCACCACAATTATAATGTTTCCCTTAAATAATAGTTAAGTCCATGGGGTGAGTGCTAACAAATACCTTTTAAAGATGCTGTTATTACTTTCATTGTTTTGATGCTTTGGCACTCTCCACACATGCCGTTAGACCCAACAGCAGGCCTGGGCCGTGACCCTTGGTGGTTTAGAGGCTGTGGGTAGCAATCAGGCGAGGGCCTCAGTCCATCGTCTAGGGTGGAGCACATTGTTATCTTGAAAGCCAGCTGTGCCACATTTACAGGAAGCAAAACTAGCAAAGTTAAGAGACTCTTTGTCAAGATTAACTAGACCTCCATCAAAGCCCCACAGAAGAGACTATAATGTTTGCCTCAATCGGAATGACTCAGAGAAACCATTCTTTTTTTCTAATAAAGAAGATTGCTAAAAAAAGCTCCAACTTAGTGCACTTAGGTGGAAATCCTATTTTGTCTGCTTTACACCTTGATTTTGCAAAAGGAAAATTTGTAAGTAAAGCTATCTCTTGGGTAAATAACCCCATCAGATAGCTGTGTGAGTGTGTGGCATGTCACTGATGGAATAAGCTTCAGGTCCCAAGAATCAAAGCAAGGCATGTGAGTGGCACCTTCTGAATAAATGATGAATGGAGAGTGGGACGAACACCTCTGTAATTAGACCGAAAATTCTTAAGTATGACATGCATTGCTCACAGGCCTCAGGATCTGTGTTTATCTAACATGGTGGGGACAAAGAAAGGTCTGGCCGGGGGATAATCCTCCCTGGGATCCGCTGACAAAAGGAGCAATAAAATACAGACAACTGTCCCCAGTGGATTTATTGGTGTATTTCAGGAGAGTCCTTCTGTCCCCACTGCCACACACTGTACTATTATGGCTTATGATTAGGGATGGAATCGTGCATTTGCCAAGTTTAAAACCCACATGAAATTGTAGGGTTAGAGTCTGGAACAAAACTCCAGCTCCTTGGTGTGGAGTTTTTCTACTTATGGCAAAATGTGGCTTCCGGGAGGGTGAGTTAAGATGCCTCAAAGGGAAAAAATTCTTCTGAGGGAACATTTTGATAATTCAACTGTAAATAAATATAAATCCAAAACATATTTTTAATTAAAGGGAAATTGCTTAGAAAAACATGCTTCTATCCATTCCCCCTCCACATACACTCAACTCACAATCTTCTCCAAATACAGTTCAAAGGGGCAGCTTGAGAAAGGGAGGGTTTATAAACCCACGTTGGATGGCCTCTGTCTGATGGAGTTCCAGAATCGGGCCCTTTCAATACGAATAAGATTCGTTAAAGCAATGCCAAAAATTTTCTTCTCAATCACAAGTTACACTAAATAGAATTAACTAGTTATGAAGCATATGTTATCATTTCCTTCCACTGGGCATACTGGAATTTTTGCACTTTTTTATTAATAACATACTGAATGATCGGCCCATTAGCAGGTTTTCCATTTCTCGGGAAGTTTCTCTACTTTGACAGCCACAATTCTTTTGCATCTTCACCTCTCCATTCCCATTCCCTCACAACCGGGCCACTGGAATTACTGTATGCGAAATATGAAAATTTAATTCTGTCTTTGTTTCTTGTTTTAGGCTCTCTTTTTGTGGCATTCGTGGGATTTTATAATTATGCTTCATGAAATGCTTTCAGGTCTATCTTCTCCATATATAGATACATAAAAATATGTATAATAAGCAACCATTCAGAGGGAAGGAAGGCAGGAACAATGGGAAGGGGGAAATGTGAAAAGGAGTATTCAGTTACCCTCAAACATTTGTAGTATCTGCGTTTGGTCTAGCATTTTTTTCTTTAAAGCTGGCTTCAAAAGGAAACCTAAAGATACTGATACATAATCTCTTAGAGAGCTCTCACCAGCTGCCTACAAGGACAAGCAGAATTTAGTATTTGTTTCACTATTTATACAAAAGGGGCGCAGGAAGTTTCATTGGTAGAAATGAAGTAATTAAAAGAGCACACAGAAGTTAGCCTTGAATGTTTATTTTCAAGGGTGTTTTGACATCTTTCTCCTACCCTCAAATAAATATCTCCACTGCTAGATTGAACTCAATCAAAAGAGTGCGTCTTCCTCATTTTGGTTTTCTAGCTAGCACTGGACCTGAAAGGTATAAAGGTATCCAATAAATGTGTTTCAAAAATCATTTCTTGTGTATAGATGTGTACGAGCCTGTTCCTCTCCCAGGCCCCACAGTGATAAAAGAAAGCTATCCTCTGCAATCTTTCATGATATTTAAAGCTGTTGTGCACTAAAATGGTAGTTATGGCTGACCCCCACTAGTCAATCAGATGTGTATTTATACAGAAGGTAGCCAAACATTGTACCAAGTCTTTTAGGATCTGAAGTTAAGAGGCTTTAATCATCCTTCCCATGTAATTTGTGATTGTTTCCTTAATATTCATAAGAATGTCATCTGCTTAAAACAAGGTAGGATTGAGAGCTGATTTTTTAAAATCATTAATAGCAGGTGCCAGTAATAATGAATCTTTAAGATGCATTTAACATTATTTTAAAGAGAGGTAATTACATCTTTTCAATGTCAAACTAGGTTTAATCCATAGGAAAATTAGCAAATATGTCTGATTCTTTTCTCTGGACTTTGAATGTTATTTTCATTTACATTTGAATCCCAAGAATCTTAGCAAAAGTTCACACTCAAGGTCTTAAAACAGAATTGTCTTGCATTGAAAGAAACGCAATTAAGAAATCAAAGATTTATATCAAAAAAGTACCTAAATCTTTATTCTACATTTTAAATTTCAATCTGTCCTTATATTTGTGATGGGAAGTATTTTTAAAGAAATATTTGGTATTTGACATCAACTTGCAGAGAAACCTTAAATTTCTACCTTTGAGGAAAAAAAGAAATCCATTTAGCTAATTTGGGTATTTGATGCTTACCATCACACTAATCCAGACAATCTACCAGTGGCAATGAAACCTTATGATTCCTTTTTCTTAACGGAATTTCTTCTTTTTCAGGTTAATGATTAAACAAATTGAGTAGCATAATTGGGGTAAAATGAGATTTCCCAGGCAATGAATCTCCTTCTTGTAGGTTATAAATTTATTCTGAACAGATAAGCTACTGTATTTTCAATTGGCCAATCAAAATATCACTTTACTTCAAAGGAAAGGGCACACTAATTGAATACCTTCACTGACTTCCCACTTATGACTGTCTTCACTGACTACTACAATTGGATGTAGTTTTAGATTCAGTTTTATGAACTGAACACATCTTCTCTGCACAAGGACTTTCCTATATGAAGAGGAATATTACAGAGCAGACAAAATGAGAGGCATCTAAGAATCAGGTCAATGGCAATAAACAATTGTTGCTAAGTGTTTAGTTGCCCTTTCAGCATAACAAAGGTTATCTTGGCAGTTTCTTAGAATCACCTCCTTTGCCCCCATAGTGTAGATAACCACGTATTTGTATTTAAAGGCAGTTTATTCTTCTTTAAGAAGCGTTAAGAAATATGGAAACATATATTCTCCTAACACCACTTCTAAAGATGCAAACAACCTGAGGTTCTGCAAAATTTTAATGTTATTTGGAAACAAAGAACTTAATGGTGCAATGAAGTAGCAGCCAAATTTGTTACATTAGTGATTGCAGATGTTGGGAGAGAACTTAGGGCAGTGAACAAAACCATGTAATCCCGGTGAGGGGCCCGTCCCTTATTCATGCGTGGTAGTGCCTGAGCCGAGAATGGTGAGGGCACAGAACAGGTGCCAGTGTAGTCACAAGGGATTAAGTTTTCCACTGAGCACAACTTTTACCTAAAACCAAGCTTTGATTAGCCTCACAGCTATCACTATTTAACACTTATCTAATACTAATGATAAAATATCAACTGGTATGTAAAAAGCAAACCCAGACTCTTAACATTGGGTTAAGAGCCAGGTTGGTCTTTTCAAATACAATTCATGAGGCCCTTGTTCACACCTTATGGTGTGTATCACAGGTGCCACAACTTTCTTAGCTTTGCTCTCAGTTTATGTGTCTAAGTCCTGGAGCTCAATTAAGTCTTATCTTTGGGGAACAAGTTAGTAGTAATACAAAGGGATAAGAAATCAAAAACTATGAATGTTCAGTTTGATATACAAAAGGTAGGTTTAGAACAGCTTAATAGGAACAGTTCAATTTTCTGAGTAATATTTATTGAGATTATTCTGTCTGTGATTAACAAGACATTATTCGTGGTCTTGAAAACTCACAATGAAAAGGAGGCGCTGAGGGACCACAGACGTGTCAGCAGGGACTGCTGCAGCGTCCCAGAGAGAGGGCACTGGACAGCTGGGTATGCAGCTGCTGGACAGAGCTGGGAGCCCACTAGAAGAGGAAATTCTTCCCTGAGGAGGAATGTGGTTGGGCTGGGTCTTAAAAGACAACAGAAATGACCCATCCAAGGACTGGAGGTAGAATTTTCAAAGAGGACGAAAAAGCACAGTTGAAGGTGTAGAAGCTAAAGAGATGGGCAGGCATCTGGGAACTTGCCAGTACTGTGGTTGGGTGGTGGTTCCAGGTGAGGTCAGAGCAATGATGGTGATTCCAGAGACTTTGTAAGATGAGTTGGGATTTACAAAGACAAAACTGGGGGCTTTCGGAACTCTTTTAAGTAGATGGTTATCAGATTGACTTTTTAAAAAGATTTCATCAGTACTTTTTAGAAGATTTTTGGAGAAGACTGGAATGATTTCAGAGAAATGATTAGTGATTTAAGTTACTTTGAGACATCACCATGATGTGTGTGATTAGATCTAATTTTTAAACCTATCAGCACTGTTTGGGAACGTAGAGGAAATATGGACTACTGTCGTGCTTTTTAAGAATGCTTATCGGAGCCCTGACTGTTCTAGCACAAAAGCACGTGTTTTTACCATCAGGGGATGACTCCATCGCAGGCCATTTGGCAAGTCACTTTGTTTCTCATTTCATCATAAAAAATCATTGGCACAATTTCTCTATTGGTATTTATGAAATATTCCTTTGATGCCACCATATCTCATCAGTAAACATGGCCTTTCAACAATCTCATTATGACTGGCAGCTATTAGAAGTATCTATTTTATGCTTCTACCTGCCAAGCACACGTGTGCATCTCTGTATTCATTGTATAATGCTCTGAGGTAAATATCATCATCATTTAGCAATTTTGCACGCGAGGGCAGCGAGCCTTAAAAAGCTATGTGATTCTATGTTAACCAGTTTAATGGAAATGTTTCGGATTGTGTGTGAAAACCCCACACTGTACCCCAGAAGTGCATTTAGTGCATTAATGTACATAGTTACCATTCAATAAAAAAAAAAAGCTACGTGATTTGCTGTCGGGTGACACCAGGAGGTGGCAGAGCCATGAAGGGAACACAGACTATTTTACATCAAAGCCCCTGCCCTCCGTAATCTCCACATCCTGCGTGTTCCAACCAGTTTCCACTAACACTTTTTAACTTCACATTTGTTTCCAAAATATTTCCTTTAGGCAGATGATACACTATCCTTCAAATGAAAATATTTCAGCATCTTCAATAACATGTTTTACATAAACTCTTCATTCGTGCCTGTTGACCTTTTCAAAGCCACCCTTTTGTTTGTTTCAACTTCGGCTTTATTTATATTTTAAATCAAGACATTTCTTCCTGTAGAGTCCACACAAGCTACTCTTGGGACATCCCTGTGTTCACACAGAAGCTAAAAATGGAAAACCCAGGGTCCTTAACTGGACTCTGGCTTTCTAATTGCTCCTGTGGTGTGGCCACCACATTCCCAGATGTGTGAGAGAGACAGAGGGGGCAGTGAGGGAAGTGAAATGTTAAAATAAGGCTAAGCAAACAGTTTGCCCAACAGATGTTAACCCAATTCATAATTTAAAAGTTCCTATTTTTGTTCACCACTTAGACAATGAACATTTTAATTTCTCCTTCAAACACTGCTTGGGAGTGAGACTCAGAAAGCTAAAGTCATCAACATTTCCATCAAACTTTCTTCCTAGTCATAGGTCAAAGAAACAAAAAAGGCATGTTTCCCCTTCTTTATTTGTAGCCTAGCATTATTATGAAGCTTGGTTAGGACTTAGATAATGTGTCTCAAGATGTCTTCTTAGTTAATATGGTCACCAGGACTAGGTTTAATCAAGATTGAATAACCTATTGCTATAGTACTCATCCCATTAGGAAAGCAATGCCCCCGAGTCATAGAATATTTATGTTTTAAATACAGTAATTAAAGTCAACTACGACCTACTTCTTTTTTTCTCCAAGACACTCTTAACAGCAACTAACCTTAGTCCTCAGATAGAATTTAGGAAGCATTAAGAAGCCCAGAGAATTTAGTAGAATAAACTAGTTTGAGTATTATGCCCTTACTAAGGTACATTGATAGCTATTCACAATGAACAGGGAAAAGGAATATTTGTATAAACTTTAAAACTGTATTTTGACAAATTATTTAACTGGAAGAATTGAATTTAAACATGTGGGTTTCTAAATCTCCAGTCTTATACCCAGACCACAAGAAAATTGCACCCTCCTGCCTCCACACCTGGGTTCTTCAGTGGCCCCTGAACCCTAAGTCCCCACACAGGGCCAGCTCACAGGGACAGGAAGGCAAAGCTGACACCAGTAATGATAAGAACCTTGGTGGTAAAAGTCACATATTGGAGGAGCTAAAATAATTGCAAGCCTAACTCTTGTGCTATAAAAGGGTAGTAAATAGAGAACAAAGGCATATGGAAAAGAACAAAGGAAATAACCCTCTCACCCCCCCACCCCCCACCTCCCCCGAGAAAAGTCTAAAGGACAACCTAATGCTGGATGAAAGCTCAGGAAAAAAGAGAGAGAACATTGTTTCAAGGAGAGAAATTTATTTTCTGGTCTTTGTTTGTACTTGTAGACTTCTATTTTTTTCCTTTCCTTCTGTGTGCTATCCATTTCTCATAGGTAAAAAGTCTACACTGCAACCTTCACAGGCTTTCTTCTTATTGAGGGTATGATCCTGCAGAACTGAGACGCCAGAGGGACCAGTGAGTGTCCGGTTTCTAATTGTAGGTAGATATGTCACAGGACAGGAAGCAGAACAAAGATGGTGATGAAGATGATGACGGCGACCATTTAAACACATTTTATGGAATCATAGCACTGAAGACTTGGACGTGACCTAAGAGACTCCATCTTCTTCCGAGTTCTATATTTCACAGATGAAGGAACAACAACTAAAGATTAGATTATGATCATGTTTATATATTTTGGTTCTGGATTCTCTGTTGTCTCTTCGATTGTGTGATAATTCTAGGTATGTCAGAGATACTAAGAATGTTTAAATACTTAAATAGTTGGGGTAACATATTTGTTTGGCAGAATCGTGTTTAAAACTTCAACAACTTTAAAATGTTTCTTTCAACCATATCAAATTTATATTTTCTATTTTTTCCCCTGGAAAATGTCTCATCTTTCCCAATGAAAATAGCTTTACTTTGGAATAATTTGTATCTTATCTATTTTTAAATCTTGGTTTCCAACAAGTCTGTGAGTACGAATGTAATTATTTTTTTCCTCTCCCATTTTGAACTTTTGGTGGGAAACTATAATTGCAAAGATATATATGAGGAAGTCTGGGGGATTTCTGGGGAGCTAACGCGTAAGTAACCTTTGTAACTAAAGCAATACAAATAAAGGTTTTACTAAGATTGTTTTGCAGCAACAATAACTTTACTGGGGTAAATATTTTAACATTGATTTATAGGTACGATATTTATTGTCTTAACTGTGAAAATGAAAGCAAGTGAGTAATCAATTTTTTATAGGTGGTTTGTATCTGTTAATATAGTATCATTATGTACTATAATGCCATGTAGTCTATACTTATATCGAAAGCAATTAGAATGGAGAAATACTACTGATTCTTTGTCTTTTTTTCTGGCAATTTACAAGCTTTAAGATTTAAATCTCACTGTGATTACTGTGAATCTTCTACTAAAAGACAGACTTTGGAAACTGGTGATTTTTTTTAGTGCCCCTGACAGGTTGTTTAAAACTCTGTGGCATTTTGCTAGTGCTCCCAATAGAAAGGTAGTACCTGTGGAACCAAATAGATAGACAATTTTTTCATAGTAAACCCACTTGTCTCCTTAATGGTATCCTAGACTAAGAAAAAAAAAAAAGTCCTAAACTGACAGCTTCTCTGAATGGAGGCAAATGTTCATTCTCTCCCAAAGAGTCCCACACCCCAGCAACTGAAAACAAATAAGCAAAACACTCACTAGACGGAGGGAATATGTGGTTTTTCTGCTGATCCCTCAAACTGGGCTGTGACTGAGCAGAAGAGGAAAAAAAGGAGTAGCTCAGTGCTAAAAAGGGGCATGTGTGTGGAACAAAAAAGGCCACATGATTGGAGACTTGGTCACTAATGACAATTAAACTGAAAAATAAACAGTTTCCTCTTGACTGGATCATCATGTATCCGAAGAACAAAGGCTGTCCTAATGATCACCTTTTCGTATTATTATTCACTTAGCAACACAGACTTTTCTAGACAATAAATAAGCCTTATTACCTTCACAGTAAAAGTGAAATAATTATAAAAGTCCTAAACATCACTTTGAAAAATTCTAATTTCCTTGTCTGCTTTATGAGAGAAATGTCAGGTGAGGGCAGAGATGGGAGAGAAAGAGCAAAGAAAAGTATATTTTAGATCGTCCAAGAGAGGATGACTGCAAACCTGCTGAGAAGCCGAGGAACAGAGAATCAGGTTAACATTTAGAATTTCTTGGCAGTGAATGAATCTAATTCTATACAAATGGGTGCTTTAGCCAAATAGCTGAAAATCTAAAGAATGCGTTTTCTTTGGATCTGAGTTCTAAGAGTAAGTCACGGATAAATTGCAAAAAGAAAGTAAAATGACCATCGTTTCATTTAAAAAATATCACATAGATTCTGTGCATGCACTGTATTTTATATACGTATCAGTTCCACCTCTATACAGGACTGATTTTAAGAATTATTCAGGTGGTACATGAAAAGGTATTGTTGATTCAGTAGATGGCAGTCTTCCCACTAAGCCAATAAAAGCCATTGTGGAAATCACATTTTAAGAGAAGGAAAAACCGCGTTTTGAAGTAAGGTACAGCTTTTCTGACACTAGTCTTTAAAGATTACATTTAGTTTGGAAATTACAAGTCCTTATGTTGATGTTAAATAATTTAAATTAATTATTCCTAATATTATATCAGTGAGACAAGTGGGAATGATTACTTTAATTATTAGAACAGAGATGACAAGAGACGGGATTTTCCTCTCCTCATCTCTGAGCACTCACAGGCCAGGAAAGAAAAGAAACTGACTGATTTAGTCCTGCAGACACTGAACGCAAAGTATTATCGCCCTCTAACCTTCTATCTTCCACCAAACACAGAAGTACGCAAAGAAACTAAAACCCAAACCTGTCTTTTTATCTTACAAGGCCCTACCTTGTAAGATATTTTAGAGGTTGATATGGATATGATGGGAAACTTCGGTCCACTCTCTGGAGAGCGATTCTCTGTCCTGCCACTTACCTGACAATCCTGAGCAAGCTGCTCCTCTCCCAGACTCAGTCCTCCCTCTATAAAAGCAGGGATAACAAAGCCACCGTAAGAGGACTGCCATGAGAATAAAAAACAAATTCATGCTAGACATTTAATAGAAGTCTGTTGCCTTTCCCTTCCTCTATGTTCACCCTCTTCCTAAAACTGATCTTCAGAAGATACATATGTATATATTCAAATATATAGATTTTTAATTATAGTGAATTAAAATTAATTTTGTTCTTATAATTTCATGCTTTCTCTTGTGAACGTTGGCACCAGTCTTTACATGGATGTGGGCTCAAGGACTCAGAACTGAGGCTCTCACTCCTGTTTCAGATGGCCTGTTTTTACTCGGTTGCATATTCATAGTAGGTGATTCACTCATTACATTTTGTACTACGTAGGACATGTCACCTTAGCAAGAACATGTTTTTCAATGTTTGGTGTTAGAAAAAAAAATAAAATTATATCTAGTTAATGTGGATAGCAAACAATACCTTGAGAGTTACTATGAAAAGAAATGTTCTGAATATATCCGTTATCTTCTTTTAATTTTCTCCTTCAAGTAAAGTACAAGGATTTATTCATACACAGCAAATGAGAATTGCAAAGTAACAGAATCCCCTTGTTCCCAGGTCTACTGGTATTATAAAGTTAACATAAAATTTACTTCTGATTAGATGTGAAGAGTAAAAATTAGTTTATATTCAATAGCCCATTTTTCTTCATAAGTGAAAAATAAGTTCAAAAATCTTTGCCCATTGGAAATTCACAGGCTACTCAGATTATCTCATGGAGTTGGGCTCCGTTGCCTCAGAGGCAGTGGGAGATGGGTATTCTTTATTCCCTCTGTTCAGTGCCTACCCTTGTTGCCTTAATTCCAGAAGGAACGTGAACTTAGTGCAATAACAGCCTTAGAAAGCGGATTTATGCCTCTAAAAATTCATTTCTCTGGGCCCTAAATAATTTAGATCGTTAATGAACAGACAGATTAAGCGCTGTTAGGCCAAGCAAGGGTAAAGCCCTTGGCCAATCTCACTGTGAAGGGCGGGGGAGAGACTTTCTTTTTCATGCTGATGCTGCACTGCTTGGCACCGGCCTGCTACTCAGAAACAGAAGCAGAGTTTCCGCAGTGATCAGGACCTCCACCAATTCTGTACTGCAGGTCAGAGAGCTAACTGCTTTAGGGAATGTTCGGATGCTTTCTGTGTGTAGCTGTTTTGGGGTTTTGTTTTGTTTTCTCAAGGTGAAGTAGGTAAGAGTCATTGCCACCAAGGTATTTTTGAAATTTCATTCCTTGAAAGCTTTCGTGTCACTTCTCTTATTCCTTCAGCACATCTTCTCTCAAAGTAAAATAGGTCACATTTTTAAAGAGACAAAAAGATGGGATGAGAAGAACCAGAAATTCAGGTCTTCCAGAACAATGCTCATTCCTGTGCTTTCCAAAAGCCAATGGGAGAGAAGGGGGGGGGCGCTGGAGAAACAAAGCATTAGCTAGTAAACCAGAAGCCTGTGGAGGAAGCAGCTTCCCCTATTGTTGGCATTTTTTAAGTGCACTGTAGCAAATGCCCCTCCCCAACCCCATTTCTTATCAAAACAGATAGAATTCAGATGTGGGGTGTGAGTTAACAATATTCAAGTCATGGGTCCCTGAGAAGAATGGTGACTGTCCCTGAATTTGCCACCCTAAACAGAATACCTTACACACCACAGGCTTTGCAGAAATGGCTGCTGAACAAATGAATGTATGTGTGAATGAATGATGTTGTTCCCTGTTCATAAATTTATGGGCCTTTAAATAAATTCAGGATCAAAATACTGGTATGTGTCTCTGATGTGAGTTGCTTGATAATCAATCATAAACACTTCATCATTCCCAGCTGTGATGTGCAGTAATTTTTATCCACTTAACTTCTAAAAATCATTGTGATTTGAATTCACTAGCCTCTGTAAACCCACTCTCTACTTAAAGGCGTGGTAACACCCATTAAAGTGAATTCACTGTAACTCTTAAGCCATTAAAACCCTGGAAATATCTTCTAGCATTTAGGTCTACTGGCAAATAGGCCCAAAATTCCAATGCTTTGCCAAAAATGGGGAAAATATTCGATTATATGTTATTCTTAGTCTCTAGATAATAGAGTTTGGTTGACGATATATTGATGCCCAGCACTTTTCAGTGCAAAGGTAGCTTTGCTTACCTGATTGCTAATTTGGGTCAAGGCCTTCTGTTTCATAAAATGAATTTCCCACTGTGGCTATTATGAGCTATAACAATGATTGATACCAGGATGTGACTTAAGCCTATACTCTTGAACAAACACAGGAACAAAGAAACACACCTAAGTAAGCACAGGAAGATAATTAATGTAACAAAGGCACCCTTGGAAGCTTCTGACCCAATTAGAATGGATTTGTGATTAGAGAGGCATGATCACTTGACTTTTCTGTCTGACCCAGTGGTATATACTTTCAATCTTCTCTTTTCAGAGAAGAATTCGACTACTTTTACAAAATGCTTAAATGTTTCCATCCATTCAATCCACCTGCCCTTTTTTGAGCCAATTTTACAAAATATGTACGTACTGGTTATTCTCAGCCACAAACTATTCTTCTCAATAAAATTTCTAGCTTTTGGCCACAACTCTAGGAACGATACTATGAACCAGGAGAAGTGGACTTGTTCCGTGTGTCATAAAATGGTAGCTCACACTCCTTCTCACACTTGGCTGGAAACAATGTTATGGTGTCCCTAACTCTCCTTTCCTTTCTCTAGATTTTTTAAAAACCTGTACTATCAGGGCCTCCTCCCAAAGGAAATCCATGCCTTGTATTTTTCATGCACTTTATTCATGTTCCTAACCAGGAATGAAAAAAGGGGGAAGATATTTATTTCATCACACTCTGAGAATTGAATGAATAAAAATAACACAAAATACATTGTCTTGAGATTAGCACATCATTCAGGAAAGGGTGAATTAAAATGACAGAGAGCTGGTGAACACTCATTTCAACTGAGAGTCTCATTTGAATTCTCTACTCAGTGTCATGTAATGTATGTGATCTACGGGTTGAGTTTAGATAAAAATGCCACTAAATTTCCACTCTTTTGAATTTCAAAAAGAATTCATAGAATGATAATACTGAGTTGTTTCTGCCATCACTTTTCTTAGCTGTTACTGTGGACTGTGGGACAAAATCAGGCAAGCTATAAGTAGAGACGCTGTCTTCACTTGCTTCTTCTGAGGCTCATATGGTGGGGCAGACTCAGCAGGCCAGAAGATTGCCTGGTATCACTGTGAAACATGCCAGGGATAAGCAGAGCATGGTGCAAATAAACAGCATGTTCCACCCAAACCCCTTTAAATGATTTAACTTACGCATCAAATGAGTGCCTACTACGCATCAAGTTATATTACCCTCATGAAAACCGTGGTGTGCAAATAGAGCAGAAAAATAACCCACAGGTAATGCAGAAATCTGACTCAGAAGTGTTTTTCTGCAAATGGTACCTTGACACACTTCACTTAGCTAGTATGAAAGCAGATTCTTCCCTAACAGCCTCATCGGAAAGGATATGTACCAAGCATCCATCAGCCTAATTAAGTGGTTATTAACTATCAAAGTTTCGATTGTAAACACCTGTTTTCATAGTAATATTAATTAAATAAAACTTGCTTAAAAATTTTGTCTCAATTCTTTCATCATCTCATGAATGCCTACTACAAATATAACTATTAAATAAAGTTATCTAAGCAACACTAAGGATAGCTCATCATTAGGAATCCCAGAAATCAATGCACACATAAATAGAAGTTGCAAAAAAAGTTTTCTAAATAATCGTCCCTATTGTATTATCAGTCAGAGGAACAGGCCATGTATTTTGGAATAGACAAATTTTTGTTAAGATCTGTCTTGTTTGTTTTCAGTTTTAAAAGATCCTTACAAGAATTGACTTAAAATTCATTGTTCTCCTGACATGGTTAAAAATACATTTTCATATCATTTCCCTGTTTGCTTTATTACCTTTTTAAAGGGAAAAGTTGAAGATTAAAATTTTATGTACTTTTATTACCAGGTTTCCAATGAATGTGGCATCCTGTAAAACCTCCCCCTGGGTGCCCCACCCATGGTTTTTTCCCAGTTGCAGATCAGTTGAGCTTTTGTTATATGAAGGTATAACTAACTTAGCGGGGACTCAGGTTACCATTACAGCTTCTTTGACTTTCTAAATTTGGATGGATTTTATGGCTTAGCGTAAGATAGTTTAAGGGATCTCAAGGGTTTAATAGGCCACAGATCTCCATGCGCCACTTTCATGAATAACTCATGGAATTATCTCAGACTCTTTTCCATTGGAAAATGACATTTATTACAAGACTTTATGTGTTGACTTTTTTCAATTGCTGTACCTTCCATTCTTTCCCCCAGGAATTCTTACCTATTTAAAAAATGAAAAAGGGTAAGTTACTCCAATAAAGCTGTAAATAGTTTGCGGATTGGACTCTTTTATGAGGTTATTTAAAGTCTCACCTAAATCAAGTAATTAGCTCCCAGGACTTCCCAAAGAATAAAGCCCAGCTATCAGCATTTATTTATTTTTTTATAAAACTGTAATTTTATATACGCTTTAACAAGGATATAGTACAATGTCCTTATTTTGAAGACTATTTGTTAGCAAGACAACGGCTTTCAATATAATTGAGAACAAATGTAAATAGATGCTATGAATACTCGTGAAAACAAATAAAAATATTCCAAATGTACAGTGTTGACTTTGAAATTTTAAAGTTGTTCATAAAATGCAAACAAACAAGCAGGCATGGAGCTGAAGGCAGGAGTTGTGCGCCTTGTTTTATTTTCAGGTTCCAGCTGAGAGCTTCACACCTGTGAGTCGTTATTAAATGTGGTTGTGGGATGAATGTTCTCTCACTAGCTATCAGAGGGGTCTATATGAATGGCCTTCCACTTGAGTCCTGGGTGGTGCTGCACCCCTTTCAGACACAGACTCTGAAAAGAGAGATGAGTAATCTTATAGATCAGGATTATTACAGACAAGTCTGCTTGTCTCATACTTGACAAGAGTCTAATCTTTGTATTGACTGAAAACATAACATGATTGGAGATTCCTTTCTCTTGAACTGTGCTCATTTTCCTTCTGTAGAGACCAGCAGTTTAAAAAGTCAGTGTCAGTAGTTGCATCTTGACTTAACCTCTTATGGTTAGGCCCCTCGAGGACTCTGGCACATCAGCAGCACCATTGCAGGAAACAGAAGGGCCATTCTGAAGGGGCTGTGCCACTAAGGAAAGGGTCAGTTAGTAGCAGTAATTCCCAGGAAAGATGCACCAGTGGGTCACTGCCAGCCCTGTTTGCAGTGGCCAGGAACCATCACACAGCTCCCTTGGTGCAAGACGCCATAGCACAGTACATGAAGGCTATGGTTTTCAACTTAGGGTGCATGTAAAAATAATCTGGGGAGTTGTTAAGACATATTTGTGCCTGCAGCCTTGCCCAGATAAATTAGCTCAGAACATCCCCTCACATGGGTTCTATTTTTCAAGTTCCCTAGGTAACTCTACTGTTCAGGTAGGGTTGGCAAACCCAACACCTGAAGAGGCTGGAGCACAAGAAGAAAAGTGGCCCAGGGGGAGCATTTCTTAAGAGACTCACGTGAGCACATGAAGACAGCCCTTCCTGGCCTGCCCAGGAACTGGGAGGCAGGCAGTGTACCCCAGGAAGAGGAGCTGCCAAAGGGGCTGCAAACCCTGCAAAAATGAGTTAACAAAGTATTGAGCATTTTTTAAAAACAATTTTTACAAATGTATTACAAGTGCCGTGGTGTCAAACTTTCACTCGTGCTCACATACGGTTGTGTAATGCTGAGGAAATAGACGCTTGATCTTAGCCAAAAGGCTGAGAAGCGATTGCTGCTGAGGAAATATAGAGCTTTCCTTTCCTCTGCGAGTAAACTGATGAAGTGAACCTCGGAGATCACACTTAGTATATTTAAGAACAAAAATGTTATTCTCAGGCTGTATACTTAGGAATCCAACATGTCACCAGTTCCTCAGCGTGGGTAAAAAGCCTCAGTTTTGGGTGGCACCTGTGGCTCAAAGGAGTGGGGCGCTGGTCCCATGTGCCAGAGGTGGTGGGTTCAAACCCAGCCCCGGCCAAAAACTGCAAAAAAAAAAAAATGCAAAAAAGCCTCATTTTCTCAGCCTCCACTGACTCTTGCCGCTTTCCCTGAGGTGAGCACCAGGTGGAAGGATGGAGTTCTGTCCAGCAAGTTTCCCTGCTTTGTGGGCCTCCACGGCTCGAGTCTAAATGTGATGCATTTGTGATCTGTTCCTTAACTTATGGGTATCTTCTCTTCACTGAGATAACATCCCAGCAGATCTCCCTGGATGCGACCTTAAGCCTCCATGCCTCTCCTCCATGTCCCCTGACTTAGTGGTCCTTCCCTCAGGCACCGAGCCGGCCTGACCACCCCACTGCGCCCTCTTCCTGGGTGGGCCTTTCCCGTGTTGGCATGGCCCTCCTTCAGAGATCCGTATGAATGAGTATGTCACGGGTCTTTTCACCTCCATGCTCTACTTAACAAAACGTAAGTGCCATAGAAAAAGGAAATCAGAACAGCAGTTAATGGCTTTCTCTCTTCTTTTTCCTTGTTCTTATTGCACTAGACGGGCATAGGTTTTCTTCTCTCTCTAATATCACCCCTCTATAGAAGAGAAGCAATGGGTATTTTTTCCACCCTAGAGATCAAAAATCTACTTCACGGGTTGCAAAAGGATGACGCAAATGAATGTATAAATTCGTCCTTAAGACAGCTTGGGCTTCTAAGCTATTGTCTTGCAACATGATATTCTAAATGCCAGACCCTGGGTATGCACATTTTTCTCTTTTGCACCATTCTGAGACAAATCGATCTTCCTCTTTTCCAACCTTCTCAGGTAGGTAGAAATCTCAGGTCAATCAGGGAGAAATGAATGCATTTGATTAAGAAGGAAGAAAACAAATACAGATGATCATTTTCCTCACAGAAGTTGCTATCCTGAAAAAGCACTACTTGTCATTTGCTGGGGGGAGGAGAGAATTTCAGGGGATAGGAGTGCTTCTTCTGTCTTGTTACTCATCGGACACCTACTGTGTGCAGGAGTCTGCACGATTTGAGTCTCATCAATCTGGCTATCATGATACCTGCTCTCCTGGTTGTCCTGAAGACTGAATGAGAGAACGTGAAAAAGGCCCTCAGCCCAGTACCATCATGGAAGAGGAACCAGCTTTATGGGGATCAAAGACACACTCATCCATTTCTTCTACCACCTTTTCCTGTTAGTTTATAACGATTGCTGTTGCTGTCATTCTTTGCTAGTTACAACTGTACATCCCTACATCAATTCTAAAACTTAGTAAAGGCCAATTTGTTTAGTAGCCCATCGACTGTGTATTTTTACTCTCTGATCTTACTACTCCTCTATAACATAATTCGTAGTTATCAGTTTTGTCCTATGAGATCCTGAGAGGCCTGAGGAATCTGAGAATAACTGATTTCTGTCAAGTCTCATTTAGGGATAAATGTATCAACTCTATCTTATTTCATTGAAAATCAGTAATGGTCACATTTACTTAGACCAACCAGAAAACTCCTTGACTGTGTTAGATAATAAAGGATTTGTGATATGGAAAACTATATTTTATTCATTGAAAACAGCTCCCAGGAGGCAAATTCTCTCTATTTAAGAAAATAGAGAAAATGTGACTCAGGATCTGACTAAAGGAACTAGAAGGCTATAGGACACTTACCCTCTGAGTCACCAGTTCAAATGTGACCCCAAATTGCTAACATCTGAGTGACAATTGCTAGCCTCGGCCTGATCGCTGCAGGAAGAGAAGCCACATCCCATGCACACCAAATATAACCATAGTTTCCTGGTTTCTCAATAAAGAAGTAAGGGTAAGTGAACCCCACCACTTACCTTTCCACCCTCTGGTTCTTTCCATAGCCTTATCCTAATAAAAACCAATGTTTGAGATTTATTTCAAAAGATAACATACACCTTCTCATTATATTTTATTTCTAAAACATTTTTAACTAACACTCAAAATTGAGATAATTTTTGTTGCACCAACATGTAATTGGCAAGGGTGGGTATGTGCTATGTATACTAATTGCCCAAACTCATAAAAATGACGATAGTAGTCATCAACATTCATTGAGTATTTATGAATGTCAGAGACTATAATATCTCACAGAAATTGCCAAACAATCCTGAAAAATGGTGACTATGATCTTCATTTTACTGATGGCGAAACTGAGATGCAGGAAGCTTAGGTATCTTGTCCAAGAACATAGCTAGTTAGCAGGATTTTACCCCTGCTTTTCTGATTCAAAAGCCATGTTACTTTTCTTGTACATGTGTATTTTCAACATCTTATCTATAGTGGCTGTTCCTTGTTTAGTTATTTTCTGTGCATTTTCAAAGAATTATTTTGCCTAGAGGAAAAGTAATAGGCTGACCCTTTCAGTGTATTGACCAATTAACAACATTGATGTTGTCAAATCTAGTTATGCTCAGGGTCAGTGCAAAATCGTAAAGACTGAAGTCTCCTTGAAGGTCAGGTTCAAGCATCTTTTCCTGGAGGTTTTTCCATGTTTACTAGTTATTTTCAAATTAAGTGATTCATGGATGGAGGTATAATTATTTTAAAAAGTGGTAAATTAGTGTAATTTTTTTAAAAGGAAACAAAACAATATGCTTAAATTGACCCCACAAAAATTAAAATCAAATCACCTGTTAATCATAAAGTTTTGATTTATCAAAGGATCTTCTGAAATCTTTTGCATAATCCAAGTGTCTTCGTGTGGTTCTTTGGGTATGAAGATAAATCTTTTTTTTAAATATCAAATATAATTGTCTCCTTGAGAGAGTATTTTAAGTGAAACGAAATCCACTGGCATTGGCCTTAATAAATAAATAGAAATAAATAAAACTTGCAACAGCTTTAGGAGTTCTAGAGAGCTTACGTTCCATCAAATCAGTTTCGAATTGGATATATCAAGAAATCGTATATCTCTTGGGCAATCAACACCTTAAGGAATAAGTAGAGTAAATGTCCAGAATTAAGTTTCTGGTTCGGCCATGACTCCTCCTACAGCTGCTCCCCTTGGCTCTGCTTCTGGCTTGGAGGACTCCTGCTTAGCATCCTCCTCCTTAGGAGACTGCTGTGCCTTAGGGACACTTTGGCATCTCGGGTTCCTCCTATGAAGACTCTCTCTCTCCCTCTCGCTTCCTCAGTCTCTCGCTCACTCTCCCTAGCTAAGATAGCAGCATAGTGATTCGCGTGCGGATGGTAGATAAGCCGGGACCGAAGACCCGCCAGTCCCGCGGTTTTTAGCTCCAACAAGTGGCGACCCAGATGGGACTGTAGACAGTCACCTGCACAACTTCTTTATTAAAGGAAACTCTGACTACCTTGGAATCTTGGAATATGCTCACAGAGCAAAGAACATAATAAGTAAGCCTCAAGTTAATCAGAAGCTCACCAAAAAACTCTTATTAAGACTTTCCTGTGAAGCCAATGAACACAACAGCCACCAAGATTGCCAACTGCAGCTTCGGAACTGCAGCTATCGTCAGTGAGAACATGATCAATGAAGCCGTCATGGAGAAATACAACCCCTCGCTCGGACCCTGCCTTTGCTTACGCACCGCTGACCCATGATGAGCTGATCCAGTTGGTCCTCAAACAGAAGGAAACAGTAAGTAAGATGGAATGTCAGGTCCGTCAGCTGGGAGACATACTGACAACCTGCTGGTCAGAGTTATGGAGGAAAACCCCAGCATCCTCCGCATTCAGGCTCAGGTCGGCAAGAAAGCAGGAAAGATGTAAATGGCCAGAGTAAAACACAGACGTTTTTGTGAGTATGTTTCCCCTGGCTCTTGAGATCAAGGATGGTTTGCTCAACAGCCAGCCAACAGGCTCCAAGTCACCATCTCCGTTGCATGTTATCTGGCCAGAGTCAATTCCACCAATTGAAGTTAGGTTAATTATTGCAGTGTACCTTTTACCGTATGTTCTCACAGCTTTATGTTTAAATGCCACTTGTGCCTTTATCTGGGTTGTAAATATTTTATGCCCACCAAAGATGTGGCCTTCAGAGCTGAGATTCAGATGGCATAGGGGCTACTAACATATTTGAACACACGGTTTTTTTTTTATTTTTTCTTATTGAGTTTTTTTTCAATATGTATCCTCAGTTGTTAAAGCTTAGGGTAAAATGAGAAAAGGACCGTGCAGGTGGCGCTGTGTTACACATATTTGCTTGGCTTTTGAGTAGCTCAGGTGTAGCTTTTGGCTACAGCTGCTAAATTTTGATACCATGTAACCAGATTCTCACATTTGGGTCTCGTCTTTTTGACGGGAACAGAGGCATTTAGGGAAAGCCTCTCTATTGTACCTTTCAGATTTTGAACAAGCTGCCTTTCTAAACATCAGCTTCTACTTTGCAGCCTTAAATGTGCTCTTTAGATCCATAAGGCCATTCTATGGGAGATATGAAAAGTGAGTACAGGGGTTAAGAGATTGCCTTGACGGGTGACTGGGTGATCACAGCCCTCACTCTCCTCAGGTATGGAATGATGTCATAGGATTCCTTGGCCATTTCCCCCTGTGCCTTCTCTTGGCTCCCTGGATTCCTTGGCAGCACTTGTTGGGGAGAGACAGGTCACCATCTCCTCAAGATGAAGAAGCCCCTTCCTTGTGAAGGGCACACGGAGCCAGTCTTGGACCACAAAGGGCTCGAACTGTGTTCATATGTCTGTCCTTTGAATACATCCTGTCCCTGCCCAAAAGGACACTCAAGTTACTTCTGGGATACTGGGCAAGCTATAGTGAGGGGCTTGACATAGTTAATAAAGTTTTAAAACCTACAGAAAACAGCAATGCTGCAGCTGTCCCTTCGTGAACACACTCACAGGCATTTTACCTCCTTGTTACAAAATCATGAAGAGCAAGAAGCTGATACTATTTTTTGCATTACTGCATTTTTAAAAGCAGAGTAAGAGACACATACTTTTTAAACGAGAATACTTGACGCTTTCTTAATTAAAAGAACCAGTTCAGATTCTCCAGGTAAATTCATGTTAGTCACCTAATGTTGGAATTAGGATATTTCTGAATGGCTTAGTTTTTCTCCTGGTTGTGATAGTACCTTATCAAATCTTGTTATCTCTCCTAAGGAAGAATATCACAGGCCCGTGGTGGGGGCAGGGATGAGGGGATAGCGGTTATTAAATTGGGTCTTTCTTCTGTGTATGTTTTTGTTAAGAAGCAAGATGATTCGGCAGCAGAATCCCTTCCAGGATTTTGTTTGCTACAGCATTGGTTATATTGGAGCACTTTAATCTGAAGGATGATACTGTACCTTGATTTATCTAATTAGCTTTGAATTTCTACAGTTATTTTATTTTATTTAATTCTCTCCTACAATACTGGGGACTGCTGTAAACTTCTCAGGTTTTTGTAATGCTACAAAATTTATTTACAGACTTATAAAGAAAACTTATATTCACTGGATTCTGAAAATGTAAAAGAAAAAAGAATTAAGTTTCCTTTTGTTCCTAAGTATTTTTCTCATAAGTAGAGCTGTAGAATGTTTACTAGAACCGATAGTCTGAGAAGTGATTACAGCAAAGAAAAATTGCCGTCAGTGGATCTCATCAGGTGAACAGAGATTACACATGTCTCGGAATTCTGGGTGGTCATGCACTTAAGTTCAAAGATTTAAACCCTCTCAGATTAAAGCCTTTTCCACATAATTCAAACGTGTGCTGACAATGCTATTTGGTGGTGTGTGGAAACTGTGTGGTGTATCTCGGCTACAGAAATCAGCATGGACAGCATGGCAAATACGCACTTAGACCAACAGCAACAACCACCAACAAAAGAACACCACCAAGTTTATGAGGCATGGAACATTAAATTTAATAGGTTATAAACCATGATTAAATTACGAACATATTTTTTCATTACCCAGTTCATGGTAAAGAGCCACACCTGTTAGGTTTAGCTACAGGAGTGATACCCATAAATACGCAGTGACATCAGCAGGAGTCCCACGTGCAGGGGCAACCCTGGGCACAGGAGCCTAACGCAGCCTTGCTGACAATGCCAGGGTGACTGCAGGGTCAGCTTTGCTTCCCTCCTAGAACTTTCTAAGCATGGTAGTCAGGCTCTGATGCTATGGAACTGCTTTTAGAAAATCACTTTGTTTTACAAATTTAAGAAGGAAAAACATCTGATAAAACTTAAGAGATTGATTTGTTTTTTTCAGATATTTGTGCAAAAAATTGTGAAACATAGTCAAACTGAAAAAGTTTAGAGAAATATTTCTACATGCACTTGAGAGCAATGGCTTCCGCACACTGGATTAAGGCTCAAATCACAGTTTGAAGGCTGCTGAGCTGTCGTCTGGATATTACTCACAGATACAGTATTTTTAAAATTGTGTTGATTTTGGCAGAAGCTCTAGATACATAATCCCCGTCAAGCTGGATACTGACTGGACTGCCACTACTAACTCTGCATGAGCCACCCGTTCACCACAGTCCCTCTCTGGGCCCTCCTCACAAATGCCACCTCCCTACAGACATGTGAGTTCTCAACCTCTGAGTAAGGAAAATGGCCCACACAATAAAGTCTCATCCTATTATAGAGCATCTTTACCCAGCCCTGGGCTCAATCTCTTTCTTATAATTTCTGCTAGCACACCCCCTCACCTGCTCCTTTCTCCACTTAAAAAAATAATTAATCCCTTTTAAATCTATAGGGAAATAATGACCAGCAATCGTCTTGGGAAACATGTAAGACATAATCGAAAGAGAGAGATTAGAAAGAAATATAACTTAAACGGCAGAGTTTAAAGTTACGTTTTAAATCGCTTTTGCCAACAAACCAGTGCAAGAGAATTAGTACAGTCACTTCTCCAATAGATAGTTAGCCTCTTCCTAGTGCCAAAGAGTTAGATTTATAGATATGAACGATAAATTGGTTCTGGTATTTTCTTAACAAAGTGGAATACCTGGTATAGAAAACCAATGTGGTCTCCTGGTACGAGACTAAGCATCGTGATAAACTGACTAGAGATCGTTTTTGATGAAAATGAGTTATGAGTGTGGAATGAACTTTCACTGCATACCACAGAGTGTCCCCAAAGTCACCCACAAAGTCATCATACATAGGAAAAGTGTGAAATTATAGCTAAATAATTTTTATTAGTAGAACAATAAATATTTTTATTTAGAAAATTTCATAAAATATTTATAAAATATTCTCTACGTGTTGGCCACCTCTTTGCAAAATTTTGTAATGACTATTCAGTGAATATTTGACTATGTTAGTCTATGTTTGACTATGAAGGCTGTGTTATCAGGAGGTCATGGTATATCTAGAGTGTAGACATGAGGTCATTAAGACTTTCTAGGCTTCTCGGGTATGTCCATTTGACCATGCACTCTGAGATATTTAATAGAAACCTTCTCAAATCCTCTTAAGAATTTCAGATGTTTCCCTGTAAAACTCTGAGAACTATTCAGTGTGGATCTTCCAACGAGGTCCTAGTGTCTCCAAACGTCCGATTCAGTCTCTCTGACCATCACTGTCTCTGCTCTTTCCACACTCCTACAATGCCTGCATCTTACATTAACCTCTTCATTCTTATAAAACATAGAATGGTTCTGTTTTCTTGAGCCAATCATGACACACCATCTCTGGATTGCTATTTTCCCCTCCAGGACACAGGGTCAATTGTATAAAACCTGGAGCCACCAGGGCATAAATCCACTAAAGCAGATGCTGTTGGCTTCATTCCAATATTAGTTTTACCCTTTTTCCTTGGTAGGAGACGTTCCTTGCAACGATTGATATGAAGTCCCATGTGAATGACGTCAAGCCAGGGGATGTAAGTGAAAATGGTTTAGGTATTTACAGGAACTTTCCTTAAAGAAAAGGGTTCTTTCCTTCTTCATACTTCATCCTTTCAACTGATTGGAAAATAATTATTGGACTTCTAATTGCCATTCTAGATCTTGATTGAATTTGGGTTCTTGAAGACATTAGAACAGATCTAAATCTAAACAGAGACTGGGTCTCTGATATTGTATGCCGGGTCTTCAAAACTCCTTGACCAACTCTAGACATTGACATAGAGAGAATAAAAGTTCTATTTTAAGTCACTGATGTTTGGAATTTGTTGTCGCTTTCTGTCATAATTTGTACTACTCGATGCATCAACCTTAACAGACTTTTCAGACTGTTAGTGGGGTTGGAAGAAGGGAGAAAAAACTCAGTGGCATTTCTAGGGAATGAGCTTGCGACCACAGAGCAGGAGTGGGATTACGAGGAAGACTTTTTTAACCAGCTGGGTCTTAGCCAACTGAAGAAGAAAAGATTTTCTACCAACTGTCTAGTCAGGTCATGAAGAAACCGAAGTGGTCTTAAACCACCCAGAGAAGGATGGGAGACCGACATGACTTGACCTTCCTCCTAAAACCATCTTTTACTCCAGCATATGTTTACTTATAATTTATCTATGTCTCCTATTTTCAGAAAGTAACTTCAGGCAGCCTAGTGACTTAGGGGCAAGATAAAAAATAAATAAGGACATTAAATAATAAGATCAGATTAAGAAATAGTATGGAAAATGCCTAACATGCACTGTGATCTGTATGGTTACTACCATATCTGTGGAACTGTCATTAAATGTATGTTTAATAAATATGTAAATTTGGGGTAGAAATCCGTTGGTCTTGCTTGTCCCACTTCTTTATATCTCCTGAGTTACCTGTAAAAAATACCTCATCTGTGTTTAATTCAACCCCTCCTCACATAGCATATGTAGGGCTGACTGCATCTCTAGATCCTGGGTGGGCTCCTGACATAATTTCCAACAGGAGGAGCCCTACCTGGGGCTTTTGCTGGAGCTATGCAAAGATAGGGATTCTTCTTACACTCCTCAACACTCAGAGTCATTAAGGTGGTGGAATATAAGCCCTGGGTTCCTTTAGTTTAGATATGAGTATGATCCTGTCTGAAGCTATTTCAATACTGGAATTTTTCAGTTCTTTATACAAGTGATTTTCAACTGGAGACAATTTTTTGCCCCAAAAGGAGATTTGACAATGTCTCTAGCTATTTATGGTTTTCACAGATAGGGAAATAGTATTACTGGCATCTGCTCAGTAGAGTCCAGAAATGGTCCTAAGCATCTTAAAATGCACAGGATAGCCTCCCATCCCTATACCCATACCAAAGACTTAATCAGCTCCATATGGCAATAGTGCTGAGTCTGCTTTCTGAATCTTTTTGAACCAATCCATCTTACTTTTCCTCAAGTCAGTCTGAGTTGGGTTTCTATCCCTTTCAGCCAAGAGTCCTGACTAGTACAGAATGGATTGAACATTGGATTCTTCCTTCTTAGCAGCCAGACTAAAGCACAAAATAGAATGAGCCAGTTTCTCAGGAGGTGCAGAGCCAGCTGTCCTAAGCAGCAATCCTTAAAATGAATGTCATTCATGAATCCTCATAAAGGAAATAGAAACCTAGTTTTTGTAATTATATTCTGACCTTCTTGGAATTGACTAACACTAATAATAGTCTCTAAATAAATATCATACATTGCCAGTCATCAAGACTCTATTTCAATATGTTCACAGAGCCCATGTGCTGTTGTAGCATCTGTACACTACACAGAGGTACAACGGCAGGGGACCCTCTTCCAATTTCTCTGCCCAGAGTGCCTTTTCTAATTTACATAAAAACATTTATAAGTGAGTGGTCGCTCTATGTGTTCATGTGCACAGTTTCAACAGAAGCAGAAAATGGTTCTGATCTGTAGTCATAATAAGACCTTCAACCTGTTTCAAATGAACCTCTTGGAATAAAGTTTGTTCCTTCCAGAATGGTAAGAGCATCGACTGCCCAGATTAACAAATGAGTGTGTGTCTCAGTTTTCATGTGGTAACATGTGCAATATGTTGCTCAGAGCAACTGATGACTTTGGGATCTTTCTCCATAGCACTCAAAATGCAAATTTTCTTCTGCTTTCTGTTAATATAATAAATAAGAGCGTTTATGTAGGAAAGTATTTTTATGCAAAAAGACTTGTCAGTTTCCTAGCAAGAAAGTCTTGCAGTTCTTTCTTGTGATATGATGTAAAATTGGCATAACTGTAGAGGGTAGAAGGATCACTGGGCCAAGCATGTTGGATCAGATTAGGTCTGTGTCCAGCAATGCACTTGAGCAATTTATTTAAGTGTTGGAGATTAAAAGTTAATGAATTTTACCAGTTTTTTTCCAAAAATGATACCAATGTTTCTCACTGGAAAGTACTTAAAAACTCAGTTTGGAGATGGCAATTAGTCAGTGACAACACTACATTTCTTTACCTCTGGCAAAAATAAAGTCTAGAAGAAAAATAGTATTATATTCTTGTGAATTTAAAAACATGGATCTGATTTTGTAATATTTTTAAAATATGCATTACGAAGAATAACCAAAATTAATTTCCTAAAAGGATCAATGCGTTTTGACAAAGTGGATATATGGTGAATTTACAGCACTTTAAAATTTCAAATGTCCAGATTTAGTTTTTGGGGTTTTTTTGTTAGGTATACAGATATTTTGTATCTCAATCATGCAATTATAATTGAAATAAAGACTAACTCTGTATTTAACTAGATACTTTGGTCAGGATAGACTAGAGTATGTTGCAGCCACAAAATAATCCCAGAATCTCAATGGCAATGATATTTCCTTGCTTGTGTGAAACTGAAGCATCCAGGCTCACTGAGTCTTTACCATTTTAAGGAAGGAGAGCCAGAAGTACCCAAAGGACTTTCACGGCCAAGCCCTGGCCATGTCACTAGAAAGTGCCATGCACAAATTCTATCCTACCAGCCAAGCTCAGCCATTCAGGAAAGGATTCAGGAGAGGCTTTGGAAATATAATTGTCCCCAATTTTCAGAGCAAGAGTAAAGGGAGTGAACACCTCAGATCGTTTCTGCCACACTGGTAGAGGGAGAAAAAATAAAGACATTGCTATTGTATCACCCCGGGGTTTATATCCTTTGACATTTACTAACTGTGAAACCTCTCCAAGTTTTAGTTGTCTCACACAAAATGATAGGTCTGGTTCTATGTAAATTATTTTTGTGGCTTTCATCTTGACCCACATTTTATCTTTCAGTTTAATTTTTTCTTATGTTATGGCAATGAATTAACTTTGTATGACAGTATTTACACTCGGCAATTTTTCATTCAGTCTCTTCTATGTCCCAGGTACCTATGCAAGGAAACTAGTAGGCAGGGAGAACACAAGGAGGGAATAACTTCCTTACGACACTTACTTGAATCACTCAAGGGTTGATTGAGACTCAGTTCTCCAGCTGAAGGAGATGAGAAATTTTCTCTTATCCTAGCTAGTTATAGAGCTTAGATTGCACACACATAGGACAGATCATATTTAAGCAAAGAATTAAGTTTTTTTTAACAGCAAATACTTATAAATAACTGTTTTCCACAGTGGCTGTACCAACTCACTTTCCCACCAGAGGTGCATGAGATTCCAATTTCTCCACTTCTTTGGCAAGATTTGCTATTTTATTATTTTTTTAATAATCATACCCTTCCTACAGGGTATGAAGTAATATTATAGTATAGTTTTGATTTACATTTGTCTAATAACTGATGAAGTTGAGCCTCTTTTCATGTGCTGATTGGCCATTTGTTTATCTCCCTTGGAGATGTCAAAGTCCTTTGATAATTTTTGAATGAGTTTTTGCTGTTATTGTTTAGGTGATGATTTCACACATTTGACACTAAAAGCATAAGCAAAAACATAAGGATAAATTTAACTATATCAAAATTCTAAAATTTGTGTTTCAAAAGATAGCCCTGGGAATGTGCACACCCA
Source organism: Galagoides demidoff (assembly GCA_963574575.1). Taxonomy (NCBI): domain Eukaryota; kingdom Metazoa; phylum Chordata; class Mammalia; order Primates; family Galagidae; genus Galagoides; species Galagoides demidoff. The sequence goes on from CAUYQV010132173.1 coordinate 54,708, forward strand.
TAGAGTAGAATAAAATACTTGGAAATTATTATTATTATCATTATTGTTATTATTTTGTCATCTGTGCTAAAGTGCCACAGTCTCAGCCTAGCCCACAGCAACCTAAAACTCCTGGGCTAAAGTGATCTTCCTGCATCAGCCTCCTGAATAACTAGAACTCTAGGCATATGCCACCACTCCTAGCTATTTTTTCTCATTTGAGTAGAGATGAAGTCTCATTCTTGGTTATGCTGGTCTTAAACTCCTAAGCTCAAGGAATGCACCTGCCTCGACCTCCTGGAGTGCTAGGATTATAAGCATAAGCTGCTGTCCTTGGTTAATATTTGCAAATTATATACCTAATAAGGGATTTGTATCTAGACTATATAAAGAACTCTTGTAACTCAATAACAAAAAGACATTAGCTCAGGCACAAAATAAGAAAAAGATCTAAATTGAAATTTCTCCAAAGGTAATACACAAATGTCCAATAAGAGGATAAAAAGATGTTCTACATCATTAGCCATCATGAAATCCAACCAAAATCACAGTGAGATACCACAGAAGATTATATAAAGTCTTGAAAATAATATAGGTAAATCAGAGCCCTCGTATACTGTTGGTAGGAAATGGTGCAGCCACTTTGGAACACAGTTTGGCAGTTTCTGTGTTTACAAATGGTAAAACACAGAATCATCTTATGATGTACCAACTCTACTCCTAGGTATATACTTCCAGGTATGTACTTCATAGAAATGAAAACAGATCTCTCCATGAACAGTTGTGCATAAATGTTCAGAGCTGCAGTAATGACGATAGTCAAAAGGCAGGAACAATGCCTTTTGTCCATCAACTAAAGACTAGATTAAAAAATGTGGTACATGCATACAATGGAATATTATCCATTATAAAAATCAATAAAATACTGATACTTTGTGCTAAATAAAAATATGCCGGTCACAAAGAATCACATGTTGTATGATTTTATTTATTTTAAACGTTCAGAATAGACTGATGTATTTGTGGTTTCCTAGGGCTGAGGGGAAACAAAGAAAGTGAATATTTGCTAAAGGCCAGGGGAGATTTTTTCTGGGGTGATGCTCTAAAATTGATTATATTGGTTGCACAGGTCTGAGGATATGTATTAAGAAAACATTGAATTTTACTCTTTACTGAGTGAATTATGTAGCATGTGTATTATATCTCAATAAAACTATCTTTATAAAGCAATAGCCACTCATGACTTAAAAATAGCAAAGAGGGAGGGAAGAAACTTTTGGGGCTATAGATATGCTTCTTAATTATGCTGTGGTTTCACAGGTTTTATGTGAAATTTTAAATATATGTAATTTATTCTACATCAATTATAGCTCAAGAAATCTTTGGAAAGATATGATGGTAAAAAAGTAAAATATTAATATATATTTCTTATAGCGCCAGCATTAGGTGATCATTAATTAGGGAATATTAGAAGCACTTTGATTAATGTCAGAAGCATTTAAACTTGCTATGCCATTATTGTTTAACCATATGCTAGTGGTACTAGCCAACTAATTAGATGAGAAAAAAAAGTGGTATAAAACTTGTAGATAATATGATTGTTTACCAATTAAATGTACAAGAAACAGAAGGGCTAGGAGATTTCTGAAGTCATAGAGCCTAAAATTAATACATGAAAATCAGTAACTCGTATCTGTTTACAACCCGATCAGTTAGAGAATACCGTGAAAATAAAATCCGATTACAATTTCAATAGAAACATCGATATACCTAGAAATATTCCAGATTTAAAAAAAAAAAAAGGAGACAAACGAAAAAATAAGCACACACAATTCTTATTTAGGACAATGTACATCATATTATATCAATCACTCTTAAATTAATACGGAACTTATTGAATCCTAATAACACAGACGAAAAGTTGTTTTGAAACTAAAGAAACTGATTCCGAAGTTCTTGTAAAAATTCAAAGTGCATACGATGCCAAATTTTGGAATTTATCCTATAGATATATTTTCATATGTGTGAAATGACATACGTATAAGGAGGGTTATTTATTGTCACATTATAATTGCAAAGAAGTATAAACAGTATAAATAACCACCAATGATAAACTTTAGTTAACTATATCATGGTATAGTTTTATAATGAAATACTATGCAATCATAAAAATGCAAGCATACTGACAAGGAACAATCTCCCAAAAATGTTTAACTTAAAAAGCAAAGTGTAAGTAGGGTGACTATAGCATCTTAATTGGCAAAAGTGGTTGCTTCTGGTTCTGGGGAAGAAGGGTAAGGCATTGTTTTTATTTATATTCCCATTTTTACTTTTAAAATTTTCACTAGGTTTTTGCAAAACAAAAAAAAATAATGTAAAGAAGAGACCACATTCAAAAAGCAAGGACACCTTTCATCCTCTTTCCTAACAGGTTAAGGGAAAAAAATATCTTCTGCTTTGGAATATAAAGGCCAAAATACTATGGTTAAATATTAAATATACATTTTTACTTGTTAGCAAATTAAACAAAAAATCTTAAGGACAGGATATGGCAAGTGGAATCTAAATGTTCAAACACATTTCTATAAGAACTCTACCAAGAATGGAATTGTGTTTTAGGCAAAGATCCTTGACCTGGACTTAAAGCTTGGAAGATGATGGTAAGAGAGTCTGAGTGACGGAACGAATTAATCAAGGTGACAGAGGTGCATTGTGTTTGGGAGTGGTGAGTAATTTAGTTAGTAGCATGTGGGGACAACACAAAGTGGCTAAGAGAAAAACACAGGTTGTTTCCAACCAGGTCGGGTAGAACATTGTATGCCATTCTCAGAAGAGCCTGGACTCACTTTCATGGCTTCAAGTGAGTCTCTGAAAGTCTGTGAGCACTGGAAGTCGGGCGTTGGGAAGATTATCAGGGTCACTTCAGGACATGTAAATAACCAGCTCTCATTCATTACTCTCCATTCACTGCCCGAACATTTGTTTAGTGTTTACTGTTAGTCAGGTACACTCTGTATGAGAACTTATGGTGAAACTTCTAATGTATTAATTTGTTTTTCCTGCTACTACAAGTAATCTATGTTTCTCATAGAAAATTTTGACATCATGCAAAATTACAAAGAATGACTCATAAATTCCACTGCTTAAAATAAACACCTTTAAGATTCTGATCGTGCATATGTGCTTGTGTGTGTGAAGGTCTATGGAGATCAGATTACCGGGCTAATTTTATACACACATACACCTCAACACACATTCATCTATTCTACTCTCTTTTTATATTAATTTTCCTGTATTTTCAAAAAGAATTATCGTTAAAATTTTTCAAGGGTTTAATCTGTAACAGATACTGAGAGAAGTACTTTTTTGAGTCACATTATTTGATTCTCAAACAAATCTATGACATTATTTGCTTTTAATCTCTTTTTGCAGATAAGGCCAGTATCCCAGTGGTACAGGGAATGATGGGGAGAGGTCACAACCCCAGGGATAACCGCAGAGACTGAGCCTCCTAACAACCAACTGCAACTCTCTCATCCGCAACGTCACTTCATCCTCCAACCTATTTATCTTTATTTTTTTATTTTTTTATTAATTGATAGCTGTATACATTAATGCAAACATGGGGTACATTGTACTGTTTTCATGTACAATTTGAAATACTTTCATATGAAATCTATGTTAACCAGCTCCAACCTATTTATTCAATGCAGTTTGCACATATAAATGATAATCCTTAAAGTCCTGTCCAATCTGGGATCTTACATTTCTGCTCCCATTTTCAAGCTTAAACCGTGGAGGGAGCATCTCACATCCCAGAGGAACTTGCTTCCCTTCTCCTCCTTTTCCAGCACTTGTTGGCTTTGGGACTTCCAGGCTGCCCATGAAAGTCAGCAGTGGAGTCATTCCAGAACTCAGCCTTCTACCAGCAGAAAATTAAATGCTGATTTTCAGGCATTTACAAACGGGAACAGCCCGCAAAGCATAGCTGGTTCAGTGAGTGATGAGAGGGTGTACAGTCCGGAGAAAACTGCAGAGGCTGGGCTCCTAACAACCAAAGAGCACTGTCCCATCAGCCGTCGGACTTCAGCAGCCATAAGATGCCCCATCATGTGGCTGTACCATAGGTTATTTCGCTGGTCTCAATTATTGGCCAATTATGCCGTTTCTAATCATCAATCATGTTTCATGGAGGGGGCAAAACATATTAGGGGACAATGCCTTTCTTCCATTTTTTAAGCCAACACTGAAAGAAAACTTTCAAGTCTCAGGCTTTCGTTAGTTCAGTATTCTTAGCTTCAGGTTGATTCCTTCAAAATTATTTTAATATCTTACCCATAAGTTTCCATTTTTAGAGCTGATGTAACTTCAGTGTCTTTAGAAGTACTTGAATAGGATTTGGAGATTAGGAGCATTAGCTGTCAGAAGATTGGGCACTGATACTAAGCTACAATTTGGATTGTTATTTCAAATTCTTCTTCCGTTCATTAAAATGTATTTGCTTTATTTTACTCCTTTATAATCATAATTTTCTATTAAATTATTTTGCACAAACTTCTGTTACTCAAATTATTTTAATTAATGGGTGGAGAATTATTTTTCATGGGGATTTTGATGGTCAAACATTTTATTTTATTAGAAAAAAAGGATTGAGAGGAGAAGGTAAAGAAAGCATTTATTTAGCACTTGCTATGGGCTGGGCATTATTAGTTAATTTGCACCCATAAGTACATTGTATCTATAGGGCAAGTGGAATAAGTAATTTTTTAATACCAAATAACAGGTAAATAATGGTGCCAGGACTTGAACTCTGGTCTTATTGATTCCAAAGTCCACACTTTGGTCAATATATCATGTAACCTCTTCAAGAATGTAAGAAAGAAAAAAAATGGCTTGCAATATCATATAATAGACACAAGCTTTTAAAGAAGAATTTTGTAGAAAGAAAGCTGTCAGCTCAGTCTTTAGATATACAGAAAGCTGAAACAGGTAAGAAAAATGGAGTCTGGGTGGGTCCCCCCAGTCACATCTCCTCAGGGATGATTCTAAGTCTCCAGGAGGGTCAGATTTTTAAGATATCTGTTTGTTTCTCTCATGTAAGCATACTTGATCTTAGACTCAGGTTAGCGGGCTCTTAAAACCTGCTAATTCATATTTCATTACACAGTGTTGTCCTTTCATTGTCAAGGGCGTTTACACAAGGTTAACAATAGAATGAAAAGTCAAGGCATGCAGAAACCTGGTGCTATGCTATGTTTAGTGATGTCTAAGGGCTGTATGTGTTGTTTTGTTTTTTACTTTTGTAAGTTCTGCTTTCTAGAAGGTTTGGGGTTTTGTTATTTGATAACGTCATGGTAGGCAGTTGAGACAGTTTGCAGAACTGAAAGTGGAATTTTGTTCGTTTTGTTAAGAGAAATACTAAAAGTTCTTCTCATCACATCAGTGGCAATGTCAAGGATAAAACAACAGCTATAAGTTTAATGCAGAAAATAAAGCCTTGAGAGCCACACGTGCAAAGGCAGGGTCATTATTTAAGTGTCAATAAGATTCGACACCAGGACTGAACTAAATAATCCATCACCAGTAACCTGAGTAGCAAAGTTTGTTTGCTCTGGGGGGAAAGCTTGCTTGCTGCTGCAATCTTCCAAACAGTGGAAAAGAGAATTTACCAAAAGAAAAAGAGAACCTGTTAAGTTTCTCATCATAAAGACATCAGCAAAATAACTTCAGGCTTCATCTAGAAATAGAGTAGATATACTGTCTTAAGCCAGTACATGTGAAAATATCCTTTTGGTTATATTACTTTTGAGTGTCCACAAGAATGATAGAGACATAGAAATCATAGCATTGCCTGCAAATTGGTGCAGGGAAGTCCTCTTATGCTTCAATGTTTGATGGCACTTTCACTTATGAAGTTTTAAAATAATCTTCAAAACAATGAGAGATGGGAAATACGTCAAGTTTCTTGAGGAAATTTCTTATGTGTGTAACAATAAGAATGTCTTGTTTTTACTGACTGCTCTGGTTCGGCCTCCGTAAAAATGCTGTTGTATGTGCTGTGAAGTGGCAAATTTCCCTTTAAAAAACCTTTTTTTGTCATCATGTAGTTCTGAAGTGTGAGGACTTAAGGATTTCTGTCTTGTATTGTCAGCCCGAAGGGATGATAGGGTAATATATTAAAATATTTATGGACTAATGTTTCCCTCAGAGCTATAGAATAATCGTAACGGGAAACATGTGCTCCCCTCCTCCTTGGATGGGAACTTTCACCCAGAATGTCTTTAAGGAGATGCACAGATTAGAAATTCCTTTGAGACACTACGGAATATATGATTCCCTGCCTCTTTCTGGCCCTCCTCAAAACCGGTTTCTAGGATTTTAAAGATCTTTCCACTATTGCGCGCAATTTCTTTGTGGTCCCTGACATTAATTCTACAATTATTTTTTCAGTGTTTTTGTAGTTTTTCACATTAATATGAGGGCACCACTTTTTAGGTTACATTGTAATGGTGCAGTTTTTGATGCTGACCCTTTCGTTGGGTACATACGAGCAGGCAATTGCGCCCACCTCACTATTGTCCCTTGGTCCACTGTGATTGTCAGATATTATGAGATATAGCCCTGCTCTCAGAGATATTCAAACAGGAAAAAATGTGCCTCTGGGGATCAAAGACCGACAACACGCTTTTGTGGCTTGTTTATTGCCTCCTTGTCCCACTGGAACATCTACGTCATGAGGCTAACAATCTTCCTCTGCTGTAACGAGAACAGTATTTATATGACGTTTATAGCACTCCAATACGTAGTTTTTAAATTGATGAATTAATAAAAATTGCCCCAAGACAAACAGCCCTTAAGACCAAGAAAATGACAATAGAAACAACATCATTAAAGAAACCCAGTATTTTGCGATCTGTAGTGCAGGAAAATGAATCTGAGCCAGTCCCACTGATCACCGATGGGCTTCTCCACTATTAGTTTTAGAGATGGAATCAAAAGAGTCCAAAAACAGAAAAGCAGAACACTTTGTAATACACACAAAAAAAGTTGTATTCCAATTAACACATATATTTCAGATTTACAGATAATTTTCTGCTTCAAGATAGTGTCTAGAGTAGATAGATCCCTATTACTTAAGGCTCCGTTCACTCTTTGTTCTTTTGACATTATCCAATGAATGAAAAAAGACCTTTAAATTCTTAACACACATCATTAGGGAGAACTTGAATATATCCTGAAGACTAATTTAAATACGAAAGGGGGGCTACTAGTTGAAAGATCTAAGTGGTTATAGTTGATTTATAAATAGGCTGTCCTAGATAAAAAGGAGCCAGGAATCAATGTGCCAGATAAAAGAGACCAGATGCTAAGGAAAGTAGCCCTGTTTTCTAGAAAGGACTCTTCACTAGGGAGACACTGTGAGGGAAATATAGTTGGGACTGGTAAGCTATATTTTCAATCATTTCCCTGAAAATTGGGAAAAATCAAATGCACTACACATACGTTTTGGTATGGACCAAGATTTTAAAAAAATGTATGTAAATTTACTCATAAATGAAGTGCAAGCTCATTTATTTTCAATAACATTCTAAATGTCTGCGTGTATCTGGAACTCTTTTTCTTTTTAGCAAAAGATAAAAGCAGTTCTATAAAGGTGTAGGACCACATACACTAGCTAAAAGGAAACATTTGTAAAAATATATCTCTGTGAATAGTCTTATAGAAAATTCCTTTCAAAATCTAGTTCAAGTTACAAACCATGCAGCAAAACTTTTTTTCTTTTCTTTATGGTATCCGGCTTCTTGACTATTAGGCACCATGAGCCCTAGCTTGAAAGTACTACAGAAACTGAAATCAGTGACTTTATTTTTATTGCCAGAGATCTGAATTCATATAATAAGAGAGCAGTAGAGATGAGACATGACAGAATTCATTAATGTGCCAAGGATGTGGCCAACTTGTCTACAACTAGTTAAAAGGCAAATACACAGATTGATCATTTTTCTTTCCAGGACCGTACGTCACAATACACATGGCCTGTTTCCTAAAACCTTCTGTCTAATGTTTAATAGATTGATGGAACTTCAAAAACAGCACTCCTTGCAATCCTGCTAGACAAGAGGGGACAAGAAGACACAGTAGGTTAGGAGAGAGACTGTTTGCAGTCTGAGCTGGGAAGAATTAGATTCTCTACTTCACATTTTCCTTTTAATGTAAAACTTTCCTTTGGATTTAAAAGGGATTGTGGCTTGAACCTAAGATATTTTTTTTAAAAATGACTGGCACAACCATTTTGATGTGTTTTTTATTTTAAAAAATATGTGCATCACATATTTTATTTTCATCTTGCTATGTACAAAAGAGTTACTGTACTTATCCATAGGAACTTTCATGTCAAAGATACAAAGGTCAGGTTTTAATTGACCTCTTAAAGAAGCAGCATGGGATGGTGGTTAGGAATCAATATCCCCATGCTCTACAGCCCACTGCTTCTACAGTATTAGGCAGAACACACCACCTCGGTGAGTCTTAGCATCCTGGTTTTATAATGGTGCAACCTGCCTTAACTGCTCCCAGGATTGCCCGGAAGAGAAACATGAGATTAATGCGCAGGTAAACCTTTGAAATAAGAGTTTTTCTAAGGCAGGATGTTATCTTCAAAGCACAAGTGTAATTTTCAGGGGACTGCATAAAACATTATCTTCCTGCTCTTCGTGTTCTTTGAAAGAAATTTGGCTGCATTATTCATTGAACTGAGAGTTAATAGATGACATGTCAGTCCCTAATTGTCCATCTTTCTTTAAATGTTTATCTTTAACTGTCCCACTTGCCATCCTTGGTCAAATCACTGAACGTTACCTGCTTTATATCTGTGTGTTCCACCCGCATTTTTAGACTTTTAAAGATTTTAACTGAGAAAAGAAATAAATTAGGTAAATTAACTGTTATTTTAAAGATCTACATTAAAAATCATTAGATGCACGGCTGAGAAGCTTTTGAATCCTTCTGTTTACACAAATGCACAGAAACTGGTGTGAGCCTGTGGAACACATATTGCCATCCTTAAATTAGAATTTTAACCTCATGCTATTAGATAAAAATGAGAGCTGTCAAACCAGGGCTGGATATGTTAGCTTCTGGAGATGGCCCGAGCCACCCAGAGAGAATCCCTTCATTACATCTTGTCGTCTGGTAACCAAATTTGACTTGACTTGTACAGGAGTTAGCCATAGTTTTTCAGCCCAGTGAAGACTAATTGGTATGTCACATATCATTTGCCCAAATGGCTTACATGGTAAAGTTTACTGTGGTTTGAACTATGTACCCTTAGGTGCACACTACTATGGATTTTAAATGATATGCATTATAAAATTTGCCACAATTCGTAAAGTAATTTTGCAATATATTATCTCATTTGATTTCTGCAACCAACTTTTTAAGGCAGGAAATTCACTATGACTCCATCTCTATAATATATTCAAGGCTTAAGTCACAAAGGGTTAAACAACATGGCCAAGGTCATCTGGTCATGAAAGACAGAGCAGGTCTAGACCCAGTTTCCTGACTGCTGTCTTAGGGCTCTATCAGTTGAATGCCTCCCATCATTGTTGAATGCCATTTATTCATTCAGTCATTCAGTCTGCCTCTAGTTACCCAATGGCAGCAAATGGAAAATGCTCTCAGAGTTTCAGCTCCTGGGCAAGCCATAACAGCGCTCTGGGCCTCAGTTTCATGTATAAATTTGAAAGGTTTGAACTAGATAATTTCTAGAATCAAATCCAGTTTGGTAGAATGGAAAGAACATAGGCCATGTATTAAAACAATCCAAGGTCCGAATATTGGTCCTTCTGCTTCCTGGCTGTGTGATTTTGGGGAAAATTATATAATTTCTGTGTTTATCAGTTTCCTCATATGTAAAAATAGGGATTAACATTAATTTTGACTAACTCTTGTGAAAAATAAGTAAAATAATATATGTAAAAGAATTTGCCAAATGGCAAGCACTCAATAAATGTCAATTACTCCTTTTAGTGTTAACACTTGTCATATTCTAAAAGCATATGCATTATTTTTAATAGCAGTTTTATCATTATCTGTAAAGGTATTGCTAGCCTACTAACTTCAAAGGGAAAGCATTAAATTCATTAAGACATTTATGTGATCAACAGTATCTTCACCAAATAGAATATTTTTCATTAAGAGTTAATTTATAGGATCTTAGCTTTTATTATTTCCTTAAGATTCAACTCAGAGGACCTTAGATTCAATAATAAGAAATATGAACATATTTTAATATGCTCATCTTTTCTTTCTAATAGGAATATGAAAATTAAGTACAAGAATTTTACATATCAGAGCAGATGGAATCTTATTGCATAGAGTTATCCTTTAAATCAGTAAATAAAAAGGAGCAGGTCCATGTGGAAAAAAAATTATTAATGATCTTCAAAAAAATGGAGCATAGATAGTGAGTGTAAATAATTCTGCTTATCCAAATGTTTCATTAAAACTGAGGGAAAAATATATAATTTATTTTAAAAATGATTTAGGCTTATCATTAAACAGCAACATCTTCAGAAAAATGAAACCACTTTTGTCATCAGAGAAAGGGCTCAGAAGCCACATAGCTACATCACCAAAAAGAGCAGCTCACCAGCTACAATGAGGATGAAGGTTTTAATTGCTTCCTGGCAGGGCTAAGTCAGATTACTGAGAAAAATCATATAGACAGAAAAATCGTCCATAAGGATCTTTCTCTTTCTGTCTCTCTTATTACAAAGTAAGAAGCATTTGGGTAGCTTCTTTTAATTTCAAATTTTTATTTTTAACGTATATTAATTTGAAGCATCATTTCAGGTCCAGGTGCTATGTGGAAAATGACTAATGTTCTAGGGATGGAAAAAAACGGGTGAATACTGGGAGCCATCCAAATTTTAACCACCTAAAAATCCTGGGGAAATACCCATTTCCTCTAAGAATAGATTCAGACTAAGAATCTCATTCTATTTTTATTTATATGTTTGTTGCTTTGTACATCCAAAGTAACACGATAAGCAGTTTTCAAATGAACACATTTAATCTTTGACCCTATCAAAATAACTACCATATTAGCTTATCTATATTTTTTTGACTAAAGAAAAATATGTTTTAATCTATGTGGTTCAATATATTTTATATTCTAAATATGTCCCAATTCAATATAAAAGAAATTTCCCCAATTTTGCTTTTTGTTTTATTTTTATACAAAGGAACATGTAATATTTCACTTTAGAAAATATTTGAGCGTAAACTTTAGAAGAAAATAAAACTATGTTTTTTATAAAGTTGCCTGTTATTGTCATGAGCTACTATATACATCTTGTTCTAAGGACTGGAGTACACTATCTAAGCTCTGTTGCATATAACCTCATAAAATAAAAGTTCCTCAGATAATTAATATTACCGAAGATAATCAAAGTAATCATTGGGCGTCATATTCAGAACAGTTTTCCTTACAAGCTAATTTTCTGTTTGAGTGCTGAGATATGGTACAGTCATTCTCAAGATATTTCACTTTTAGAAGATGGACCTATATGTATTTTTTCACATAAAGTTTGTGATAGAAAATGTTGTCAACTTTATCAAAATTTATTATGAATTCTCAGTTCTGCAATTCCTAAAGGTACTATCTACCCTGATTTATGCTTAAGATATACCTCTTTGAACAGACTCCATATTCCATTTTTAAAAAGTTGTTAAAATCAATAATAATAACAATAATAAAGAACGTCAAGCACTCTGGGAGGCCAAGGTGGGTGGCTGGCCTAAGCTCACAGGTACAAGACCAACCTGAGCCAGAGTAAGACCTCCTCTCTAAAAATAGCCAGGCATTGTGGTAGGCACCTATAGTCCCAGCTACTTGGGAGGCTGAGACAAGAGAATCGCTTGAGCTCAAGAGTTTGAGGTTGCTATGAGCTATGACGCCATGGCACTGTCTCAGCTGAGAATGACAAAGTGAGACTGTCTAAAAAACAAAACAAAACAAAAAAACCCTCAAAAACAAAGCTTCCATGAAGAAATTATAATTATGAAAGCATCTGAAATACCCAACACCTATGAACAGTTAATGTTTTAGCCTTTAGTTTTTCTCCTTAATGCAATTTCTCAGGAGACAATGCCCAAGACTTAGGTTTCATGTTCAGGGTCCTGCTCCTGTGGAAAAATAACTATCAAAGCCTAGTAATCTAAAGAGCCTAGTAGCCTATACTTATAATAATTGAGGTCAGAAATAAGGGTAAATGTGTTAATAAGTGGTGATGATATAACTCCTTCCAGTAACAGTCTTGACTTTCAGTTGCCTCTGTCAAGATAAGCATAATTATGATCATTTCAGAATTTAAAAAGACAAGAAAGTTAGGCATTATAAATTTAGAGATCTCATGATTCTTTCATTACCCATTTATTATTGGTTCAAGTATGGAGCCAACAGCTGGTGATTTCCACTGATTACAGCAGAGTATCAATGTGACCTGAGGATCATTATGGGCTTTGGAGACATTAGTTGGCAATATTGTGTGCTTTGGTACAACACACATTAAAATTAGTTGTATAAAGGCATCTACAAGGATATGACTTTGACTACAAAGGAAAGAAGATTAAAGCAACATAAGTTGTTCATCATTAATCTATCATCACTTCTAGAAAAATAATTACCATGCCTTCATGGTAGTGGATCAATGGTTATCGTTGTTCGTACCATTCAACACATATTAGGTCACTCATAGGAATTGAGCAATGACAAATCTGAATTTAAGATGTGCCTTTATGTCATGTTTATCTATCCTTTTATGTCAATTTTTTATATAAGTTCATTTGTTATTTAGCCCCTTTATGTCAGTTGTATCTTAATAAATTCTATGCAGAAAATATATCACTGTATGCTAATCAGTGTTAGTCTTACATTGTATCCCGTATAAACATTTTCCCTTCCCTGGACTCACTTCAGCACTCCTATGATTTATTAACACTGAAAACATAGCCTATTAAATGACTTTTAAGAAACTCTAGAAAGTATGAAGTCTTATTAAAATTATTTTTCAGTTTTTGTTTATTCATCTATGAACAACTTACTGAGTGCTTACTATGTCCCATGCTTTTCTGTACAGTGGTAAAAAGTAACTCCCAACACTCAGCAGATTCATAAACACATGTACTTTAAACAAACATGTTATTATATTACTTATCACAAGTGGAGGAAAACTTTTCTTGAGCATAATTGTGTCTCTAGCAAGCTATATCATGTTATTTTAGGAAAAGGATTGAACCTTACATGTTACCCACCAGAGTTGACAACAGCTGTTAAAAAGAAAAAGTCTCTAGTTACCCAGCTCTGGCTCCTGTTCATTTTGTGATTATTATTATAAGTCAAAAGTCTATAGCAATAAAAATGACATCAACAGGAACAACAATAACCATAATATTCACCAAATATTGTCTACAGCTATATTAACAGTGCATATTCATTGCAGGAGAGTGGGTGGGAAGCCTTAGAGACTGGCTGACTCAATAAAAGGCCAATAAGGAACAAATCACAGCAGCTTTTCAACTTCCATCAGGTCAGGGCACTCAGAGGTGAAATTAAAATCTGGTTTACAACTCAAAAAATGAACTACAGGTCATGGATAAGATAGTTAACACTTTGTTGAAGAAAGATTTTTTAAAAGCTGTTCAGGCCATAAAGAGATCATGACATTTTATTACCTTAAACAAAAATAAAAAATTCAATTTTTGCTAAAGTAGGCAATGTACTAGGCCAATAAGGGGCGGCAAAAGATGAATATGTATGTGTGAGCAGCAAAGCCTTTACTGTCTTTGGGGGGAGGAAATAATATAAAAAAGACAAATAACAACATGATATAATGTCAAAATTTGAATGTAACATCTGAAAGAACCCTTAGATCAACCATCCTTAAACCTCTTTATGTAAATTAATTATGTAACTAGTTCCCCTTAATGAACTTCCACTTACACATGTGCAAATTATAAACATACAGTACTACACAAATATGTAACGTCTATTAGAACCGCACACAAAATGGAACTATTTCAAGGATTAGATGAAATTGTACACAACTAGCACACACAATATTTTCTTTCTGAAAATGGTTCTGGGTATCCCACCTCGGAGACCACTTTGTAGAAATAAAAATAGGCTGAAAACAAAGTGAAGATCCAAAATAACAACAATTTAGTAAATATTACTGATGAGAAAATTCATCAGTAATAGAAGAGGGTATGTTTTACGTTAGTAAAAGTAACGTAATTGAAAATATGTGAACAGAAAGATCTTAGTGTATTAATAAAACCATAATAACTCTGCGGCCAATTTCCTAAGAATCATGAATACTAATAATGCAGCAAATCCAGTTAGAAGTCTCAAAACTCAGTTGTCATCTGTTAGAACGGTACACCTCATTACTGTAAACTCCTAAAATAAGATCTAGGGACCACTCAGCACTGGGGTTAATATTTACCTTCCTTATTCTTTTTCCTTAGACAATATAAACAGAGATGATGTAGAGGGTTTCTTTAAAGAATTAAACAAACAGATTACCTCTTAGGACTTAAGAAGTACTTGTTTACATCCTGAAAACGTATTTACTATTGAAAGTACCTTGTCCATTAATGAAGCAAAATTCAAGCTAGTCTTTTCTAGCCTAATTTAATTTATGGGTGCATCTAACATAAATGAAATTACATTTGTTTAAAATATTCTTCAATTGATTTTTGTTCACTAATTCTCACAGGATTTTCCATTCTATTTGAATTAGTGAGGTTTCCCTTACTCAAAGTGGTATCAATGCATGTATTATGAGATGAACGTGCATGTTTTAGTCATTAATAACTTATTTATTTGCAAAACACTTGGCTGTGGGAGGAATAGTAAAAGATTTAAAAGGTACATTTTAAATATCAACTCATTGGCAGTCAAGCATCACCTAAAGCCACGGTAAAAATAAATGCCTTTGTTTTATCAGGATTCTACAAGAGCATAAGACGAAAGTGAAATGGTGACATTTCTCGTGATATTAAGGATCCCTGAAGTTTTAATAAGGAAAGAAATGGTATATTCTACAATTATGAGTATTTAATCTTAAAAAAAAGTCATATGGCCTAAGATTAATGCAAAAATATTATGGACTGAGATTTAAACCAAATTGGTTGTGTATGCATTTACTTATCACCCAGTAGGCATGGCAGAACTCCATCTTATTATGTTTAAAAGTATAAATCTCAAATTTGTACGTCATATGGATGGAATGTATCCAGCAATAAATATGCAGTTTAGAGGAACCTTTGCAATGCTGTAGAATAATTTGGACAGCTGGTGTTATTGGTTGATCTACAAGGTTTTTGGTGTTCTTATCAATCTGCTCTTTTACACTTAATTTAAATTTAGTATAAATATTCACTGTCAAAAAAATTAAATTGGGGGAGAATGATCTCACATTTTAACTCAGGATACAAAACTAGAATATTAGCAGATGAAGTACATAGATAGGTGAGTTTTTGTGGCTCTGACTGGTACGGAAACAAAGAAAGGGATAATTTGGTTTTGTTTATGCAGGCTTAGATGAAATGAAAAAGAAGGATCTTCTAGTTCCCAGTTCTGTGCTATACATGCTCTTTTTATTAGAAAGACTTGTTAAATCACTAATAACATATTCGCTGAGCACTTTCCAAAGCATTTACCTATTTATTATTTCATAACAGCCTTAGTAGATTAGAAATAATTAACGGTAGCCAAGGCAGTTGTAGTAGGTAATTTGGGGCATTACAAACTAGCCTTGGATTGATACAGGTAAAAAGTCTTTAATCCTTTACCTTTCATATTTGGGAGTATGGATTCTTTGCAGCATACTAGCATTTTCATTTTACGAGTTTTACTTCTATAATGAATGCTAAGTGGTTTTGTGCTTTTTGCATTCCCTAGATAAATACTATTGTTATTTGTGGTAGAACTCCCCTGGAGCAACTTCTGCAGCCCAAATGAACGGACTTGGTGAAGCCCTAATCATAAGGGTTCTGTTTATTCCGACCAACAAAATAATGTCCATCTATATGGCTATAGTCATATCAGACTTAGTACTACAAAAGATTCAAACTTCTTGGCATTAGATTTCTTGTTCAAGTGAGGCAGCATGTCTGAAGTGCTAGTAAGGTGACCACAAAATCTACAGAGGAAAAGAACAAAAGAAAAAGGCCTGAGCATGTTTTGCATGCATTCTATCAAGCTCAAAGAAGGATCATATTTGGCCAGTGAGCATGGAGAAACATGATAAATGATGATATCCCATCTGTAAAAAGGCAAACCCACAGAAAACTTTTAGCCCTATCACATAATAAAAAATAAGCTATTTACAAATTCAGGGGCAGGTGAAAACATGGAAGTCTGCGTCAGGAACGTAGGAGGGTCAGGTAGCATACAAAACCAGAAAACTAAGATAAAATCAATTTCTTACTAATTGCTAAATCTAAGGAAGGTAAAAATCCTTTAGGCAGGGAGAGATGAAACTATGGAAATAGAATATCAGTTCTACTCATTCTCTACACAAAAATATCTGTAGTTCTTTTCTAAACTTTGCTATATATATCACATCACTCAGCTCTAAATTGAGTTTATATGTCACAATCATGTAAATACTGAATATTTATCTAATCAAAGTTATACTGTAACTCTATTGAGAGGACGGGGTGGAGAGATGTGGGAGGTGCACGTGTATTGGGTAGAGAGGACTGGGGAGGCTAATTCCTTACCAGTCCCCTTCTGTCATCACGAGAGATTAGGAGATAATGCCTACAATAGAAAATTCAAGAACTTGGATGATTTAAAAGAAAGAATCAGCACAACAATAATTTAGTATGATAGCTCTTGGATTGTTTAAGTGCATAGAGTTCACATATTTTTAATCTCATGTCTTTAAAGGCTTGGCATTTTAAGGGTAAGTTATAAGCAAGAAGGGGTCTTGCTTATAACTATACTTATTTCAATTCTGAAAAAATAAAGTGCTGTTGACCCAGACAACGTGCCGTTGTCATTATTATTTGACACTAAATAATGAAGATTGGAAAGGAATTGAAAAAGGTCAGTGCCCACAGGGTAGTAGCTTGGCCTATCAAAACATAAAACCTGAACAAACATTATGGAAGGGTTGAGGATTCTGGGCAAGAAAAATAATTTAAGAGTGATTAAAGATCTAGATCCTTACTCAAAAAAGATTATTTATCATATTACAAATAAAGAGATTTTTGAGTATATTTTCCCCCACTCAGAGCCTATTTTTAATTTACATATCCTACTTCATATAATATTTCTATTCTGTCATTTAATTCTTCTCATTTTTTGCTTTGTATAATGTATCTCTTGCCTGACCAGATGGCAGTGAATCAGCCAATAATCACGGAAGGCACATCGTAATATATTAACATCCTAATGACTTATTTCAGATCTGTTTCCAAAAAACCACAATCAATAATAAAAATACAGAGTTGACCTGGAAACAAGATCGCAGGATCTGAAAATATCCTGATACGGCATTCTTATTTTCCATCTGTAATAGACACTGTATCTTGATTAACCAGTTTCCACTACCCAGGTCTCCCTAACAGAACTTTAAATTTGTTCAGGATAAACATCCCTCCTCCTTACAGCCTAAGCTCCTCATGGAATGCTGCCCTAACCTCCACTCTAAAAGTGAGACTGATTGCTTTAATGGTAATCACCTTGCCACTGATTAGCTTAGAAATGGACAGATGACCTATTTATGATTAATGAAAAACAAGAAAAGATTTCCTTCAGAGAAAGTCCTTTTGTTCTTCCTGCAGGGTAATGGAATCTCTATCCCTGGACTCCCGGGGCACTCTTTTGTTTCTTTTATCTGGTAATTTTTTTATAACTCTCTGGTCACATTTGCTTCTGGCTGCCCTCTAAGCCTGGAACACCATCATCCTGGGACTTCCCTGCACTCTCTCTGGAAGATTCTTATGCTGTTTAATTCTTTTAAAACTTGCACTTCAGACATTATTTATTGAATTTCCACCATGTGGGAAATTAGGTATGTAGCATCCCTTCCTTATTCCCTTGTTCCTACCACACATGTGCTCCCTCATTACCTCCAATCCAATCGTCCCAATAAAGTTATATTACATAGTGCAATTTCAATTCTATCAATATTCAGTATTTACATTGTAGTTACTGTATAAACTCAACTCAGATTTGAGTCAAGTGTCAGGGGTGTGCTGGTAAACTAACTCTCTGAAAAGAAAGAACAAAAAAACATTTAAGTCCTGATTTGTACAGTTGGCTGATTTTTGTGGCATACATATTCCTGCTTTGGCCAATTTCAGTTTACTGTAGGAATTAAATGTAAAATTTGAAAGAATGGACACATTTGATTCTCCTCAGCTTTTAATAATTGTCATGCTTGCATTGTTTGCCTGCTACATTTTCTGTTCTTACAAATGATAAAAGAGCAATTATTCCCCGTCATATAACTTTCTTCTCAAGAGGTAAAGCTGCATCAGATATTTTATCAATTTTATGTTTTTGAAAAAGACTCTCTCATCACATTTGCTTCTGGCTGCCCTCTATGCCTGGAACACCACCATCCTGGGATTTCCCTGCACTCACTCTGGAGGATTCTTCTTCCTGTCTTGGATCCTGGTTCCAGATTTTAGGTCTTTTTAAAAATTTACCTCCTCATTCCAGTGAAGTGCTGCCTCTGAAAACTTCCCAAGAAAATTTTTGAGACTTTGCATATCTGAAAGTAGCATAGAAATGTATAAAGATGCTACCTTCATGTTAGGTTCAGAGTAGGAATGGCTACATCATTCCAGCTTGGAAGTGATCTCCTTGAGAATGTTTATAACTTGGATTGACACATTTTGTTCTAGTTCTCGGTGTGTATTGAGAACACTAACAACATTTTCACTAGTGATCTGTTGCCTGGCATTTGCTTTTCCTCTGCTGATCTTAAGTCTTTTGTCCAAAATATTTATGTTTTGAGAATTTGAATGCATTCAAGGTATCACTTCAGTAGCGTCAGTTTGCCAGCATTCAAATATGGCTTTATGAATTGAAGGTAAGTATGGAATAAGTCCTACCTAGAGGAAACATGGCAGCCTATAATCTTCATGTAGCCACACAAGAGTACAACATCCATAACTTTGTGTATTAAAGTGGTAAAAACAAAATGTATTCCAAAAATGTTGATAAGAGGTTTTTATTAAATTCATATTTTGGAGAGGTTAAAGAGGGAAAAAGAACACAAAAGTCTGAAATGCAAAAGGGGAAAAAATGATTTCTTTTCTTGGTCTTGAAGAATGGGTAGTATTAAAACACTATGTATGAATTTCTATTGTAGAGAAGGATAAAGAGGGAAAGCAAAACAAAACAAAAGATCCATAATCTTACCTCATAGATATGTTCTCTTGATGCTTTAATAATAAATACAATAAAAATAATATGTGACCAACAACATAACATCATAAAATTCAAATGATCATAAAGGAATATTATGAAACTAAAATTCTCCCTCCCCAATGTACTATCCCACAATTCACAGGTTTCCATTTATCTTTCCTGGAAGAAAACATGTTAAAATTGTTAAAAAAAAAATTTACCACAATTGTGACCTCTAATAATGTCCCACCCCTTACTTTAATACATAAGAATACAACTCATATTTATGTCACAGAGAAATACTTCATTGCCTTCGGTGGCTGCAAGGTATTCCATTGTATTGACTAGGGATCAGCTGATCATGACCTGCAGGTCAAATCTCATCCACTGCTCGTTTGCATATGGTCTATGAGCTAAAAATGGCTTTCACAATGTTAAATGATTAATGAAAGTAAAAAGAGCATTATTTTTGCAACATAAGAAAATTCTGTGAAATTCAAAGTTCAGTGTCCATAAATCAAGAATTGTTAGAAAACAGCTAGCTTCATTCACTTATATATGGTCTGTGGCTGATTTTGCAGTACAAAAGCCCAAGGGCAGTTGTGACCCAGACTAGACAGGCTGAGAGGCTGAAATATTTACTGTGTGGCTCTTTTGCTGACCTCTAGTATAGACTATCTATTAACAATTTAATCAAGTTGACCTTAACATAAGAATTCATATAGTTTGTAATCCTGTGAATGAAGGAGGTGAAGGAACAGTATGGGCAGAGCTGAAGAAGATGCAGCGTGGGGAGCAGTCAGGGTGGACTGGGGTTTGACAGTGATAAGAAAGAGAGGAGGAAAGAGAGGCAGTGGTCATGCCATGCCATGGAAAGAGAGGCCGTGGTCAGGCCATGCCAAGGAAAGAGAGGCCGTGGTCAGGCCATGCCAACATTCTCATGGCAGGCTGAGGAAAGTGCCTTTCACAGGGAGGGAAATGGGGAGTTACAGAGGGTTTGGAGTGGGATAAAAATGACATGAAAAGGGATCTATTTTAGAAAATTAATCTAGTTCTACAGTGTGGAATTAATGTAGCAGGTATTGCTAACAGATTAAAAAAACATTTAAAACACTATTTGAGAGGCCATGATTTCCAAGAAATATATATTTTTTTAAATTTCAGATAACATGATTTAGTAATCGTAAATTGAGTTGCAATAAACATTTGAGTGCACATGTACTTATGGTAAAATAAGTCTATTTTTCCTCTAGGTAAATACCTTGTAATGGTATCGCAGGACCAAATGTCAGGTTTACTTTTAGCTCTTTGAGGATTCTCATGCTTCTTTCCACGGAGCCTATATCAGTTTGCAATCCCACCAGCACTGTAGGTGTTCCTTTTTCTCTATATCCACCCCAGCATCTGCAGCTCTGGGACTTTGAGATGTGGGCTATTCTTACTGGAGTTAGGTGGTATCTCGGACTGGTTTTGCTTGGCATTTCTGTGATGGACAGGGATGATGAACATTTCTTCATGTGTCTACTGACCATTCATCTGTCTTCCTCAGAGAAAGTTTTGTTCAAGTGTCTTGTCCACTTATAAATGGGATTGTTTGGTCTTGTTGATTAGTTGGAGTTTTCTGTAGATTCTAGTTATGAGCCCTTTGTCAGATTCACAGCCTGCAAATAGCTTCTCCATTCTGAAGGCTGTCTGTATGCTTTAGCTGTGCAGAAGTTTTTCAGTCTGATCACGTCACATTCCTTTATTTTTAGTGTTGCTACAATTGCCAAGGCAGTCTTCATGAAATCGTTGTTAAGAGTTTAACAGATATTGTTAAGAGTTTTTGCCACACTGTCTTCCACAATTTTTCTCTTTTCTTGTCTTAAATTTAAATCTGTTATCCAGCGAGAGTCCATTTTTTTAAGTGGTGAGATGTGTGGGTCTAGTTTCAGGCTTTCTACATGTGGCTAAACTGTTCTCCCAGCACCATTGATTAAATGGGGATTCTTTTCCCCAGTGTTTGCTTTTGTTTTATTTATCCAAGTTAAGGTGGCCGTATATGTCTGAGTTCATCACTGGGTTTTCTATTCTGTTCCATAGAGCTACATCTCTATTTTTGTGCTGGTGCTTGATGTTTGATCACTGTAGACTTGTAGCATGATCTGTTGTCTAGTCATGTGATGCCTCCAAATTTGTCTTTGTTTCTTAGAATTGCATGGACTATTCAGAGGTTTTCCTGGTTCTATATGAA
>CAUYQV010132174.1:0-22949 GCA_963574575.1 Galagoides demidoff
GTTGCAACTATTCAATTCAAGCCAGAACTAATGTGGTTATATTTTAAATGTCAGTGTTATATGATAATTTTAGAATATCGATTCTATTTCTATTCTGCAAATACTTACAAAGTAAATTTACTCAAGGACATTCATTGAACGGAGTATTTGTGAATTTCAATTTTCTCTAACTGGATGTTATTCATTGATCCTCTCACCGCCTTTTTTCCCTCTATGTTGCAATGCTGATTAAAGAGAATTGTGATTTGAGATGCAGCATTGCTATTTACTGTTTCTAAGGAACAGAAAATATTATTGCTATTTATTTTCAAAAAGAACTAAAATGTGTGGGATGACAAGAAATCTGTCCAACTGGCGATTATGGTCAGCAGCTGCGCATAAACATTATGTTAAGGGAATCTAAGTATAATCGATCGTAATGCTATTTCCAAAACAATTTCCAGCATAGTGCATCTTACTTAACATGCCTCCCTCATTTTTATTGTGGACAGAGATGGCTTCGTAAAGTAATATTGAAACAGTAAAGTGGTAAAACAATGTATTAAGTAGAATCATAAAATATATAAATCTAATATGCACAAATAAATCTCATATATTGTGTATAAATTTTTCTCAAATGTGAAACATCATACAATAATTAAAAATATGGATTTTATTGATCTTGACTAATTCAATACCCTTTAGAATAGATTTTTTAAAACTTTATATAGATGGTAAAGTAATCCTATGATTATTAACTTATTGTTGTATTTTATTTTGTCTTGTATAGCATATACTATTTTTTTATCTTGATTTCCTGTTAATTACCAGCATATTTATACACTATGTGGAGAAAATTTTTTTCTCACGTTTGCATTGGCATCCATCATAGAAAATTGTCTGTGGCTGTAGAAAAAAAAATTAGTCAAAGTTGCTGTTACAGTTTTTACATTTGCCTGTGGCAAATGATTGATGGATGGATTTAAAATCCAGCCTCTTTACTTCAATTAGAGACACCTTTAATGGAAACTACCAACCCCATAATTCTTTATGGGGTTGGCAGTTGCTAGACTTGCAACTATATTGCCAGTCAGCTTCTTCTGCCCAATCCTAACTCCTTCACTTCCTTGCAACTTTGTCTTAAGATCTTTCCACAATCAATTTTTTGAACGGAGTTGTATATACAGTTGTGATTGTTTATTTTATCTGTCAACTTGACTATGCAAAGATGCAAAGTTGTTTGGTTAAACATCCGTCTAGATGTTTCAATTCAGATATTTTTAATATATTGTTAATGTTTGAATTGCTAGACTATAGGTACAGCAGATTAACCTCTGTAATGATGGTGAGCTTCTGAAAATTAGTTTTAAGCCTTAGAGAAATGGCTAAGGTCTCCTAAAGTGAAAAAAATTCTGCCTCTGCTGAACCTTTGGATACAAATTCTCATCATCACTCCTCACCAGAATTTCCTTATTTTTGGCCTGCTCTGTAGATTTCAAATTTGCTAGTTTGCATAATTGCCTGAGCCAATTCTTTTAAAATCTGTCTCTCTCTCTCCTCTCTCTTTCATACAGCACGCGTGCGCACACACAAACATGTACACCCTATGTTATACTTCTTAGAAGAACCTCCTAGACTAACAGGTATTCTAGAGAAGGAAATCTCAAGGATGAGTTTTTCATGAATCCAGTCTAGGATTTTTGGAATCAGCTTTATAATCAGATCATATTTAAAGATAATGATAATTCTATTACCAAAGGAGATGCACTCAATGTCACCATTGGATACTTCGAATCAAATGTGTTTACAAGTCATGATTCTCGTAACTATGTGTTTGATAGTTTAGAAAATTAAAAGGTATAATAATACTGGCTATTGTCCCTAAGTGATGTAAATAAAGTGGTAAAAAGAAAAGGATGAACTCGAGGATTCACATTCTCAATTCAAGCACTACATAAATGACCAGAACACTTCTGTGTTTTCATTGAAGAAAACAATCCTTATCTCTTGTAGCTATGAAGCTGAAATTTTGCAAAGTGAAGTCCAGATTCTCATCCTGTGAATGGTGGAGTAACAACACAAATTATACTCACTTGTAGGCCACTATTGAAGTCAAGACATTGGTGAAAAGGAATGGTTTCTCAGAAGGGGGTGTAAGACACAGGTAAACATCCTAATGAGGCTGGACACAAGGCACAGAGCTCTCCTATTCTACTGAGTCTTCTTTGCCAGTAAAAGCAGTTGTTTTATGCCCATGTGAGGATAAATCCTACTTTTTCTGAAGAAAGATTATAAATGGGATTTTCTGTTAACTTTCACCTTGAAAAACATGACTGATTCTCAGGATCCAACTTCTCTTTCCCTTTCATCCTATACTAGAAGAACTCATGAAGAGTTCTGCTATACTTTAAAAGAACTATGTAACTTTTTGCAGTTTATGCAGACAGATGTCTGAGGGCATGTGTCTGGGAATGGATAGCAATTATGGTGGATAACTGTTGGAAAAAACATAAAGTTTATCAGATATATTGATATGGGCCTGGTAAGCAGAGACTGTTGCGTGAGACACAGTTCAGTGGGTTATAAAGAGCTCTAAGAATTTGTTGTGTGGATTGGATGAAACATGGACCACTAGGTTCTCTATAGTAAATGAATTTGAAATTTCAGAACTGCGTAGGTATACTATAAAAGAAGAGGTCTAATTGCTTAGGAAAAATGAAATTTTGGAGATGTCTTATAATATTAGACCTTATCATTGTTAATAGGAGGGTACAAAGGACATAACTTTCACCTTGACTGTAAGAAATAAATTTGTGAGATGTTCGTGAGTATCCTTGAAGAGACTGGTGATTGTTCTTCTTGTAGGTTATAAATTGGATTGGGAACTACAAGCACTGAATTGGAAACGCTAAATGCATTGAAAATAACTGGAATCCTGAGTAGAAGAGGCTAAGTTGTGGCATATAATCATCAAAGGTAAGGCTGGTTACTTAAGTAGACAGTCAAATTAAAATAGTAACCAAAATTGTATGACTAACATAGACCCGTGGCATTGCTAATTAGATTATGATGTTCCTAGAATTAAAATAAGTGGACATCTATTAAGTTCTGACTTAATCTATATGGGTTAAAGAATTGTATTTCCAGTTAATAAAAGGCTAAATAGTGATTGTTCTTCTTGTAGAAGAACAATTTAAATCACATAAGAGGGTATTTGTGATCATCAATCAATTCTCAGATTTGTACCAGTTAACAGACCCAGAATGACTTGAAGTAAGGAAGGTCATATATCTTTAAACAGGTCCCCACTACATTTACAAAATGTATACCGTTAATATTTCTGTCCATCCTTCCCCAAAGGGATATACAACCTTTTATCTGGATAACTCTACGCTGGGAAAAAATCAGACTTTAGGGGATTACTGGACATTGACTTTGAAATGACATTGATTCAGGTGACCCAAAATATCATTGTGGTCTACTAGTCAGGGTGGGAGCTTATGGAAATGAGATAATCAATGCAGTTTTAGCTGAGACCCATTTTCTAGTATTCCCAGTGGGTCACTAATCTCATCCTGTGTTTATGTCTTCAGCAGTAGATTGCACACTTTGAACAGATACACTGAGGAACTGGTAGAATCCCTACATTGGTTCCCTGATTTGTGGCATCAGGGCTGTTATGGTAAGACTGGTGAGGATGGTCAAGTGGAGGCCATTTCCTGCCTCTTCCTAGGAAAATGATAAGCCAAAAGCAATACACATATCTGGAGGGATTGAAGAGATTTGTGTCACTGTCAAGAATTTAAAGAATGTAGGGCTAAGGATTCCCACCACATGCTTTTTTAACACACAATTAAACTGTGCATAAAATAGATGGATCTAGGAGAATGACAGTGAATTGATGTTTGCTTATACAGATAATGACCTGTGTGTCAATGTCAGGGCTATATCTAATGCAATTTCATTGGGTGAGCAAATTAATACATCTCTGGGAGATGCTATATAGCAATGAATCCACAATATACATTTATTTCTCAATATATGTGGGTAAAGATTATCACAGTTTGCTTTCAGATAGCAAAGCCAGTGATACATTTTTACTGTCTTATCCCTAGAGTATAAAAACTTACTTGTCCTATGTTGTAATGTAGTCTGAAGAGATTTTTAGTACACTTTCTCTTCCACAGAACATCACATTGGTTTGTTAATATTAGAAACACCAACCTTATTAGATCTAGTGAGGAAGAAGTAGCAGCTACTCTATATTCATTCATAGGATATTTACATGTCAAATGTGGAAAATAAATCTGACCAAAATTTAGGATTCTTCTACTTTAACAAAATTTCTAGGTGTAGGGTGCTATGGGCATGTTGCAAAATGCCTTCTAAGGTAAAAGATAAGTTGTTGACTCAGGCCACTCCTGCAATCAGAAACAAAACAAAACAACTGTTAGTGAATCTCCTTAGATTCGGGGAGGTGATATATGTCTCATTTTGCTGTACTACACTGGCCCATTTGCTGAATAATCTGAAAAGGTGCTAATTTTGAGTAAAGCCCAGAACAAGAGAAGATTGGGCAACAGCTTGAAGCTGCTATGAAAGCTGCATGCTGATTGGTTTCTTTGATGAGGCAGATCCAATGGTTCTCGAAGTTTCATTGGCAGATAGTGATGACACTTAGAGCTTTTAGCAGATCTTTACAGGTAAATCATACTGCAGACAGTTAAGATATTGGAGCAAAGCCCTGTCATCCTCTGTGAATAATTATTCTCATTTTGAGAAATAGCTTTTTGGTTGTTATTAGGTCTTAATGGATGCCTAATAGCCATTGAATGCTTAGCAGGCAACCTGAATTGCCCATCATGAATTCGGTGTTTTCTGAGCCACTAAGCCATACAGTTGGACATGTTTAGCAATACTTAATTATAAAATGAAAGATTGGGGTCAACAGGGCCTGAATTGACAAGGAGTTACATGAAGAATTAATATCAGAGTCCTCACTCATGCTGGCTTACATTCTGTCTTCTACCCCAGGGCCTATAGCTCCCAGTGGAGTTTCCTAGGATCAGTTGGCAGAGGAAGAGAAAACTTGGGCCTGAGCTATAGATGGTTCTGCATGATATGGAAGTGCCATATAACAGTGGATAGTTACTGATTAAAGTCTCAGTCTTTGGGGGGCATTGCTGAAGGCCATTAGTGAAGCAAGTTCCAACACAATAAGAACTTTAAGTGTGATTTGGATTGAACTTTTGATTTAAGTCTGAGATTATCAGAATGGATGAAAAAGCTGAGACACTGCTACAGCGAAAACTCACTTTACATTCACCATGCAAAGAGGCGGTTGAAAGCAAAATGATGGAGGAAATATTTCACACAAAATGTAACCAAAATAAAGATTCATTGGTTATACTAATATAGGCAGTCCCCACACTTACAAACAGAGGCTATTATAGGGAGTAGGCAATTGTACCTGTTCCAACCTACATACAAATTCAACTAAGACAAGCCTGCAGAATCTATCTTGTTTGTAACTCCAGAACTGAATTTTAAGAACATGGACTATGTAGTATAATAATTACAGAGTCAAGAAGATACAGCAACTTATACAACTAATAATAGTGTCCTAAAATAAATGAAGCAAGGATGACTAAGTGAAGGAAGAAATACCTATTCATGACTGGAAACTGAACCGAACATTCAATACATGACTTTTACATGTCTCACATCATTTAAAAGCTTTCTATTAATACATTCTATTGTGTAAAATTGATACTTTCTATGATAGTGGTCTAAGAACTCTTGATGGGCCGGGTGCCCATTGCTCAGTGGTTAGGGTTCTGGCCATATGCTCCAGGGCTGGTGGGTTCAAATCCCACCAGGCCTGCTAATTAAAAAAAAAAAAAAATGGGCAGCACCTGTGGCTCAGTGAGTAGGGCACCAGCCCCATATAATGAGGGTGGTGGGTTCGAACCCGGCCTCAGCCAAACTGCAACAAAAAATAGCTGGGCGTTGTGGTGGGCACCGGTAGTCCCAGCTATTTGTGGCAGGCACCTGTAGTCCTAGCTACTTGGGAGGCTGAAGCAAGAGAATTGCCTAAACCCAGGAGTTGGAAGTTGCTGTGATCTGTGACACCACAGTACTCTACTGAGGGTGAGACTAAATAAAGTGAGACTCTGTCTCTACAAAAAATAAATAAATAAATAAATAAATAGCCGGCGCTGTGGTGGATGCCTGGGGTCCCAGCTACCAGTGAGGCTGAAGCTAGAGAATTGCTTGAACCCAAGAGTTTGAGGTTGTTGTAAGCTATGATGCCCCAGCACTGTACTGAGGGAGACAAATGAGTCTCAATTAAACAAAGAATAACCCTTGTTGCTTACATCATTCCTAGGCAATAAGTACATTAAGCACAATATGAATTGAACTCTCCATTTAAATCTAAGATTTTTAGAATGAATAAAAATGCTGACATACAACTACATGCTGTCTGAAGGAGATACAACTAGACAGATAATACAAAAAATAATAAAAAGGAAAATAATAATATAAACCAATTAGACTCAACAGACACATGTTAAGCATTTAACTCAAAAACAGTAGATCACACTTTTAAAAGGAAAATGGAACACCCATTCCTCACACAATATACAATACAAGTTGAGTATTCTTTAACAAAAAGGTTGGGAACTGGAAGATTTGAAATTTTTTCAGATTTTGGAATAATTCCATTCTACTTACCCATTTATAATCCCACATTCAAAACGAGAAAGTACAAAATTTTCCATTAAACTTTTATTTTATGTATTTATTTATTTTTCTTAAACGTTTATTTTTTTTTTATTTCTGCATTTTTTTTTTTTTTTTTTTTTTTTTTTTTGGCCAGGGCTGGGTTTGAAACCACTACCTCCAGCATATGGGGCCAGCGCCCTACTACTCTGAGCCACAGGCACTGCCCAAACTTTTACTTTCAGTGTCATGTTTGTGCTCAAATAGTTTGGAGCGCTTCAGATTTTGGATTTTTTAATTTGGAATGCTCAACTTGTAATGAACACATAATTTATCAAAGGTTCAAATGTAATTGCAAAACCATAAAACACTTAGAAGAAAACATAGGCGTAAATATTTATAACCATGGATTAGGTAATAATTCCTTATATTTGATACCAGGAATATAAACATAAAAGGAAAAACAGGTAAACTAGACTTTGTGAAAATGAAGAAAACAAACAACAAAAACAGCTTTTGTATTTTGAAAGATGCTAGCTAGAAATTTAGTTGTATATTCTTTTTTCTTTCTCTCTCTCTTTTTTTTTTTTTTTTTTTTAGAAAATACCCTTAGACTAAGATTTTGTTGGGAATTTTTGCATCTATATTCATTAGTGAAATTGGTCTGAAGTTCTCCTTTTTAATTGCATCTTTTCCTGATTTTAGTATCAGGGCAATGTTTGATTCATAGAATGAGTTGGGGACGATTCCTTCCTCCTCAATTTTTTGGAATATTTTCAGCAGTATGGGAATAAGCCGTTCTTTGAAAGTTTGATAAAATTCTAGTGTGAAGCCATCCAGACCAGGGCATTTTTTTGTTGAGATTTTTCATCAAAGAAGTCATATATCATGATCATCCCAGGGATTCAAGGGTTTCATCTCAGGGATGCAAAGCTGGTTTAACATATATAAGTCCATAATCATAATTCATATTAAAAGAAGCAAAAACAAAGACCATATGATCCTCTCAATAGATACAGAAAAAGCATTTGATAAAATCCAGCATCCTTTTCTAATTAGGATAATGGAGAGTACAGGCATAGGTGGCACATTTCTTAACTGATCAAAGTTATCTATGACAAACCCACAGCTAATATTTTACTGAATGGAGTAAAACTGAAAGCTTTTCCACTTAAAACTGGAACCAGACAAGGTTGTCCTCTGTCACCACTACTGTTCAACATAGTGCTAGAAGTTCTAGCCAATAAAATCAGGCAAGAGAAGGATATAAGGGGCCTCCAAAAGGGACCAGAGGACTCCCTCTTTGCTGAATATATGATCTTCTACTTAGACAATCCCAAATTCTCAACCACAAGACTCTTGGAAGTCATCAAAAAATACAATAACATCTCAGGATATAAAATCAATGTCCACAAGTCAGTGGCCTTTGTACATGCCAATAACGGCCCAGATGAGAGACTAATTAAGGGAACAAACCCTTCACTATAGCTGCAAACAAAATAAAATACCTAGGAATATACCTAACAAAAGAGGGAAGGAGCTCTATAAAAAAAATTATGAAACCCTAAGAAAAGAAATAGCAGAGGATATTAATAAATGGAAGAACATACTATGCTCATGGCTGGGGAAAATAACATTGTTAAAATGTCTATACTTCCTAAAGCAATCTACAGATTCAATGGCATCGGTATTAAAATACCAACATCGTACTTTCAAGACTTAGAAAATATAATTCTTCATTTTGTATGGAACCAGTAAAAAACCCATATAGCTAAGGCAGTTCTTAGTGATAAAAACAAAGCTGGGGGCATCAGTCTACCAGACTTCAGGCTGTACTACAAGGCCATAGTGATTGAAACAGCATGTTTTTAGCAGAAAAATAGAGACACAGACATCTGGAACTGAATAGAAAACCATGAAATGAAACTAATATCTTAATTGATGTTAGCCACTAATTTTTGATAAACCAAACAAGAACATACACTTGGGGAAAGAATCCCTATTCAATAAATGGTGCTGGGAGAACTGGATATCCACATGTAAAAGACTAAAACTGGACCCGCACCTTTCTCCACTCATAAAAATTGATTCAAAATGGTTAAAAGACCTAAATTTAAGGCATGAAATGATAAAAATCCTCAAAGAAATCCTAGGAAAAACTCTTGAAGATATCAGCCTGGGGAAGGACTTTATGAAGAAGACTTCTGTGGCAATTGCAACGAGAACAAAAATAAACAAATGGGACTTAATTAAACTAAAAAGCTCCTGTACAGCTAAGGATACAACAACCAAAGCAAATAGACAACATAAACAATGGGAAAGGTTATTTGCATATTTTGAATCATACCAAAGCTTGACAACTAAGATCTACAAAGAACTCAAATTAATTAACATAAAAAAAAGGCCAACAATCCTTTAAATCACTGGATAAGAGAGATGAGTAGAACCTTTTCTAAAGAAGACAGAGGAATGGCTAACAAACATATCAAAAATGCTTACCATTCATAATTATTAGAGAACTGCAAATCAGACCCCCTGGAGATATTATCTAACACCAGTGAGAATGCCCCACATCACAAAATCTCAAAATTGCAGATGCTGGAGTGGATGTGGAGAGAAGGGAACACTTTAACACTGCTGGTGGGACTGCAAACTAATGCAACCTTTTTTGAAGAAAGTATGGAGAACCCTCAAAGAACTCAAACTAGACCTTCCATTTAATCTTGCAATCAAATTACTAGGTATCTACTCAGAAGTAAAAAATCAAATCACTATAAGGACATTTGCACTAGAATGTTTATTGCAGCTCAATTCACAATTACCAAGATGTGGAAGCAACGCAAATGTCCATCAATCCATAATGGATTAACAAGCTGTGGTATATGTATACCATGGAATACTATTCAGCCATCAAAAGATGGAGACTTTACATCCTTTGTGTTAACCTGGATGGAAGTGGAACACATTCTTCTTAGAAAAGCGTCACAAAGAATGGAGAAGCAAGAATCCTATGCACTCAATTCTGATATGAGGACAATTAATGACCTAGTACAAGGTGGGGGAGGTGGGAGAAGAAGAGAGTAGAGAAAGCGGCGTGGGTGTCATGATGTGTGACACACCTTTTGGGGCAGGACACAATTATAAGAGGGACCTCACCTAACAAATGCAATCAGTTTGACCTGGTTCTTTGTACCCTAAATGAATCCCCAACAATATAAAAAAGAAAAAGAAAAGAAAAGACGCCCTTAGAAATTAGAAAGAAATATAAGAGAAAATATTTGCAACTCAGCAATGTGATGAGGATCTCATATCTGAAACATATAAAGAACACTTAAATGGACATTTCTCTAAGGAATATATACAAATGGTGAACAAGGACATGAGAAATGCTCAAATTTATTGGATAAGGCAGTGCAAACAAAAACCACAATGAAATATAATTTTACACCCCCAGTAACAATAATAATATTGATA
The DNA here is from genome assembly GCA_963574575.1 of Galagoides demidoff. Lineage (NCBI taxonomy): Eukaryota > Metazoa > Chordata > Mammalia > Primates > Galagidae > Galagoides > Galagoides demidoff. The sequence goes on from CAUYQV010132174.1 coordinate 10,177, forward strand.
AGAATAAAACAAGTAACTAGTAATGTTGATAGTGTGAAGCAAATAGAATCATCATATATGTCTGCTGAAAATATAAAATGATGCAACGTCTTTGGAAAAATGTTTAGCAGTTTTTCCAAACGAAACAGAGTTGTTCTATGAAAAAATATCCACTCCTATATGCAAGTATATAATCTATAAGAACTGAAAATACATGTTCATACAGACACTTGTACATGAGCATTCACAGTATTACTGTGTGTAATAATGATAAAGTGGACATGATCACATATTCACTAATTCAAACATTTATTATGATGAATTCATAAACACAATGCAGTATATCCATGCCATGGAGTATTACCTAGCGAGACAAATAATTAAATACTGTTTCATTTCACTATGTGAATGAACCTTGAAAATATTATGTGCTAGAAACATGACACAAAAGCATATATCTGTCCAATTCCAAGTATTGCAGATGAAACATTCAGAATGGTGCAGCTAAATACCGAGATGCCTACCCCCAAGGTAGGGTAGCATCCTCACACTCTTGGGCTCAAGCAATCCTCCATCCTCTTGCCTCAGCTTCTCACGTAGCTCGGACTATAGTGCCCGACACCATGCTCTGCTAGTTTATTTTTATTTTTAATAGAGATGGGCTCTCACTCTAGCTCAGGCTGGTCTTGAACTCCAGAGCTCAAGGAATCCGCCCACCTCAGTCTCCAAAAGTGCTAGGATTACACTGCTATTGCTTTCAAGTTCCTTGTCGAAATCCTGCAAAACCCCTCTGGAGCAACTCACTTAAAACTTAATCTCAAACAAGTTTTGAGATCATGTTTATTCACAATAAAAATAATAATCAGCAACAAGGAATACAAGTCATATTTACTGGTTGATGAATTAATATGTAAGAAGAATATTACTACATATATTAGAGAGATTGAAGTTATTTCTATCAGAAAATAAGCTTTAAAAAAAGTTTAACTGGAAAGGAGGCTACATGTGCAAGTTGACTGCTCTGAAATCAATACAGGTGTATATAAAATATATCCACTAAATAGCAATTTCACTTTTGCATAAAATGGCAATACTAATTCATATGTTCAGGAAATGAAACTTGGAAAAGAAGAGATTTTTTAAAACTGGGTTATGAACAGTGACTAATACCTGAGTAAATCTAACAGAAGAAAGGCAATAATTCTATGGGAAAAAAAAAAGTTTGATTGATTTTCTCAGAGACAGTCTGGATTCCAGGAAATCGTTCAGAAGTACCCTCTGAAAGCTTCTGATATGTAATCCATAATAATAATCCATAATAAGAACATTTAAAAACAGCTCTACTAGATGATTACAGGAAAAAGAGAGGAAGACTAATTGAAGATGACAATACCAGGAAAATGTACGCACCCTACTTGTAGCATTACTGTGTCGGTTACAAGGTGGCACGGTTACTGTTAGATGGAGATACACCTTCTGCCTGTGCCCTCTGAGATCACACCTAAAACAGGGGACGGAATCACAGAAAGCGGGACAAACACTAATGTATAGAACAGAGGGTGAAAATGGGGTGAACATTAATGCGGTAGACTAGGAAAACAAAATTGCTAAATTGCAAGGAAAAAAAAACCAGAACAACAACAAAAATATCAACTCGACCAGAAAATAATGTGAAGGAAAGATTAATGAACGTACTTCATTTCAATGAAAAAAAGGCCGAATGTGAATTTTCAAATGTGAAAATTTGAGTATGCCTCACTGTAAAGAGTAGAGGGATACGGACGAAAATGAAACTTAGGATGTGTGTTCCACAAATACTGAGAAATATATGGCACAAGTAATCTCTCTACTCTTTCTCAATTACTGATTTTTTAAGGGCTTGACATAATCAAAACCCATGGAAAGGAAAAAGCCAAGGGAAGAGCATTTGCGGAAGCAGCGATTCCCCCTGGGTTCATGGGAGCCCACATTGTGTGGGCACCAGGTTTGGCAGCAGCCCCATCTCAGGGGCGGGAAGGATAGCCTCATGCTCTGTCAAATGTGGGTTATCAAGGGAGAAATTCTCTATTGTAAACAGGTATCTGAAAAATTCACTTCAGAATTTCAAAGGAGCATGTACTATAGCAGAGAGTTAAAAATTCACCCGGTCTCTGAGGAAAAAGAAAAAGAAAAAAGAAAAAAATGCAGGATTTGGTTATGGAATAAAGACACTCTGTGAATGGAGACAGGGCTGCTACAAAGGCAATTTACCCTGCCTGGTGGAGTGAGAAAAGAAAATGTCGCCTGACAGAATTCACACTCAATTTAGCATTGGAGTGTTTAAAACAGAAGGCTCAGATTTCTAGAAATTCGGGAGTTCTAAATAAGCATTTTGGAGGGTATGAGAATTACTAGTAAGAGCAGTGTTTACTCTTGTGTGTCTCTAAATTTAAAAATACATAGATAGATAGATAGATAGATGCACACATACATACAGGGTGGACATAAAGTCTGTTTGCAATTCACTATGTTAAACTATTTTAAATTGCACACAACATTTATGTTCACCCTGTATATTTATATGTAAATATAAATGTATGTCTGTATGTGTATACACATATACATACAGATACCAAATTGCAAGATTTAATAATCCACAAGCACCACTATGCAAATTCCCATTCTTAACTTATTAATAGCAGACTACGTCCAATAGGATTAAATTTCCCAGGTCATACTCTGCAATAAATTAACCTGGACTTTTGAATATAAAATTAATATTTTAAAGACTCTCATAATTGTTTTTCTGTTGCCTATTTCATTTGTCTCTGCTATCAAGTTTTATAAAGTATTATTTTTCTGTATTGTTCTATGTCTTGATTCTGAAAACATTGTTTGTTGGGGAGAATAGTTCCAGTCATTCTTTCCTGAGTTTTCTGAAGTTCAGAGATGGAGCGTGATACTTTGATAGTAATGATTGTCCTTTAGCACCTAAAGTGTGGTGCTGTGGAGAATCTTAGTGTTTGAAGAACTCCAGATTTGAGGTGTTCAATAGACTGTCTTGTTCCTTTGGTAAACAATTCGCACTGCAGCAATTCTGAAAATAAAGCTAAGTAAGGATCAAGGTCTTTTGGACCTAATTCTCCTTTATTATACCTACAAGTAAGGGAGGATATGATGGTTGGACTTAAGTTTAACTATGGCAATTTGATTATGTAGGTATATGCTTCATGTTTAAATTTGTATGATTTGCTCTATTGCCTGCATACACATAAACTAATGCAGCTAATCATAAACATGTATTGGAAGAATATTAGGAATTATAAAATCTTGGGAGCAGGAATATAAAATATGGGCAGAAAGCAAAGAAGAATTGAATAAACTCATCAATCAGATTTATAGTATTTTTATTTATTCATTTATTTATTTTTGAGACAGAGTCTTACTATGTCACCATCACTGGAGTGCCATGGCATCACAGCTCATAGTAATCTCAAACTCTAGGGATTAAGTGATTCTCTTACCTCAGCCACTCAAGTAGCTGGGCTTACAGATGCCCACCACAATGCCTGGCTATTATTTTGTTGCAGTTGTCAGTGTTGTTCATTTGGTCTGAGTCAGGTTCCAACTCACTACCCTCAGTGCATGTGGCTGGTGCTCTAACCACTGTGCGACAGGCACCAAGCCTCAACAACCAGTTTTTAATGATAGATTCTAGGTTGGATGTTGCTGTCACTGCTACTGGAAAGTATAGCTGATCACACCAAAGGCTCCATACCCTCCTTCCAAATTATAGACTTAAATGACTGTACCAAATGTATTGTCAAATAAGCTGAAATGCCACCGAATTGTTAAAGCACTAGCATTGAGTTTTCTTCTTGATATACATTTTTTAGTTATAGAAAGTAATAGCTTCAAGGAAAACAGGCAAGAAAGCAGGGTGGAGGAGGCAATAGAGGATACTATTAACCTCTCTGCTGGTGCATTTGCGATCTCCAGAGCGAATATTTCACATCAAAGGAGTACTTCAGGGAAACATTTCTCTGTGATACTACAATGGTGGGTACATGTCATTATATGTTTATCAAGAGACATAGAATGGACAACAGAGAGTGAACCTTAGTGTAAACTGTGGGGTTGGGTGATGATATGCTAATACAGGTCCATCAACAGTAGCAAAGGTATCAGTGTGGTATGGAATGTCGATGGGGGGTGGTTGAGTGTGGGGGGAGGACAAGAGAAACCAAGGGAATCTTCTGCACTGTTCACTCAAGCAGCTGTGAACCTCAATGAATAAAATCAACATGATACTAGGAAAGGTCAGAGAATGGTAGAAATAACACTCATGAAAGATTTGTACACATTAAGAAAGGAACTGAGAATGTTGGTAATAGACATGTGGAAAACCAAGTCAGGATGATAAGCTAAGAACTGGCCGTGATCTGGAAAGGGAGGGAATATGTGCTGTTTTTTTATGGGACTATACCATCATTACCAGTCAGAAAACTGTGGTTCATATCTTAAAACTTTCACTATGAACTTGACCACTCAGCATCTAATTTGCTTTGGCAATAGTTTCCATATCTACAGAATTTAGGGTTTGATCAATTCGCTCTTCTAAATCAGTCACCACTTTATGACTCTGTTTTAGAATGGATACATTCACTAATAAAGCCAATTTTTCAACAATGCAAAGAATGTATCTATTCTTCTGTGGTGACAGAATAATCCAAGGGACACAGTAAAGTCTAAGGACTGTCAAAATCCTGCAGGGTATTTACCTTCATTTCACAGATTTGGACATCTGTGCATGTGCATATAGTACCAAAACCCATGCTAACATACAAATAGTTTCAGTATGTAACAATACAGTATTATATTATTAGACACAAACAACTTGTTGGAATAAACTATTTTTATCATCAGGCATTGATTTAGCAGATTCAAATAAGTTCCATAAGCTGAGTAGTAATAAACACCTAGTGATTCTAAAAGATGCAGAGTACCGAATGTCCAAGTGAAATACCTTCTCATTTTTTTTCGGTTTTTTTTGGGGGGGCCAGGGCTGGGCTTGAACCCACCACCTCCAGCATATGGGGCCAGCGCCTTACTCCTTTGAGCCACAGGCGTTGCCCTACCTTCTCATTTTAATAGAGTCTTACTTCTGCTAAACACTTCTATAAAATTTTTTGAACATAAAAAATAGTGCCTTTATTTTTTTGAATCAAAATTCATGCTCATAGGTGTTGTATTAACTCTTGGCCTACAAAAGTTTGATTCTGTCCAATTATTGCACTAAAACTATCGTCATGATGTTAGCAGATAATTTCTCCCTTCTCATAAAGTGACAACATTTTAAATCCTGCCACAACTTTTTCTTTTAAGAGAGAACCTTATTCATTACTGTTTTTCCTTATTTTGTGCATAGTCAGTCACCCTTAGTTTCTGGGATCTACATGTAGTATTACTGATGATTCTGCCTCAGCCAGAAATGTGAGCTTCCTTTTCTGTGTTCATCTTCTGCATTTTGATCATTCTAGGTGTGCTTTTTTAAGGCATCGTATGTGTCCTACTTCCCAATAATGATTGTAAGCTTGAAGTCCCTTCTAAAAAATCTGTGTATTTTAATACCTCTTTACTCTCCTGAAATGAAACATGGAATATTCCGAATGGGCAATGGCACAGAGATGGAAAACAGATGGATGGTTACCAATGGAGCAAGGGGGGATCTGGGAGCTACGGGGTTTCTTTCAGGAATGACAGAGGTGTTCTGGAAAGAGATAGTGGTATGGATGCACAGCCTTGTGCATTTCTAAAGGAAACACTGAACTGCATATTTTAAAATGGTGAAAATGGAGAATTTTAGGTTATGTTAAAATCATTTAAAACAATCATAGAAAACATCTCATCTAAAACAAACTTTTATCTAAACAACTGTATGTTTAGAGATAGAAAACTAGATAGAGATCTGTCTCTACTTGTCTAGGCATATAGATATGGAGGAAGAGAGAGTAAGGCCTGAAGGTTTTTGAGAATATGACCATTTGGAGGTAGGAAGCATGATAACACTATTATTATTAAAAAGTTCGGGGAGAAGTGACTCATATGACATAGAGGCAGAAATTTGACAACACTGTTGTCTGAAATAACATGGAAAATAAATTGTGTGTGTAATGAACTTGGGGTTGTGGCTAAAGATTTTCAGAGAGTCTGTTTGTAGGTGATAATTGGGGTTTTATATCTGTCTAAGGTAGTACTGAGAAAAAATGACATAAAATAAGATGAAACATAACTCTTAGAATAATTCAGAAATGTTTAAGACACCAGTCTTTCCAGCCAATAAATATTTTTTAAAATAAATGTCTCTTAGAAAAAGATGAAACCCCGAGTGTTTCCAGTAAAAATAGTGATTTGCCGTAAGATGCCACGACCTTTTTTTCCCCTTAATATCTCATCAGGATTGAAGGTGCTACTTCATAGATCCTTTAAGTCAAAACAAAATGACAAAACAAAACAAGTCACAGAATAGTAGGACTTGGCACTTTCATCTTGTTAGACATAAAATCTTCTAGAAATCTTGAAGGGATTTCTCATATAAATTGGGCTCTGGACCTTTCTTATAAAAGGGCTGGCTTTTTCTTAAGAGTTATGCAGGTGAAACTTTTGTCTAATCGGGTAGATAATAATTTAATGAACCCCAAACCCATGCAGCTTTTAAACAGATCATATCTCTTAACAAAACAGAAACAATTAAAATGAAATGGGGTGTCTTAGCACCCAACTGAGAGACACCGTGAAGGTTAGGAAGCTGCTCAGCTGCGAACACGGATCATTCTCATAGACAGGAAGAATAACTCAGAGAGTGGAAGAAAAGTGAGAAAAAGTACCACTAGGAAAAAGATATGGGAGAAAAGTCTGGGTCGATATCAGAATTACTGACAAACAGTATCAACCCCTGCCCATGTCCTACGTTTTGATTTTGTTGCAATTTGTAGGTAGTTGTCCTATTGATACAGGACAGGTGGCGCCGCAGCCAGCTCTGCCTAGATGAGGGACAGATCTGCCGCCTGCACTCAGGCAGTGTTGCTCCCAGGACAGCCTTCAAAGGAACCAGCAGCTAGAGGGTAGGCAGGGGGTGCCCAGTATGAGGCCAGGCAGCTGCTGGGGAGACCCCAGCACCTTAATGTTGCACTTAATGACTGAATTTGAACCCCCACTTCCTAGGCCTAGGTCAATTTCATGTGAGTTTCCTAGGCCTAAATTCTGTGAATGGACTGTGTCCATTCATTAACCTTGTGGAAGAGACTGTGTCTGTTCATTTCCTGGCCTCATATAGAAGGAATTCATGCACCTGTATATACCCTAGATGGAAAGAGACGGAGAGAGAAATGAAGCGAGCTTTTCTCTCCCAACTTGAGTTTTTTCTCCCTACTGGGAACTTTAGTGTTTTTGTATCCTTTTTCTGTAAATAAATTCTGTCTTACCACTGATCTGTGGTCTGTGGATTCATTCTTCAAATCACTGAGACCAAGAACCTGAAACTCTGGTATCAGATTTGACAAGCCAGCCAGTAGAGAAGAGGATATTCCGGTATCACAGGTATCAAGCAATGTGTGAATAGTCTGTTTCTGAACAAGGCACTGCTTACAAGTCTGTTTTTTATAAAAATAGATCAAGCTGTGCACTTTGCCGTACAATCTTTTATGCATATTTGATTTACAGTAATAAATTTATATTTGCATAATTTATATTGTACAATTTTATTTTATCTGATTGGTGACTTTAAAAGGTAATATGCAAAATTTTAACAAATATTTAAAAAAACATTGATTTTTGTTTGCACTAGTGGCATATATGCAGATTTTCATGCTAATGTTAAAGAGAAGTTTTCCAATAGCCAGCCTTTGAAAATGAATAAAACCCCGAACCCTGCAATTCTATGTGTCTTAGCAAAACTTGTGCATACGTGCACAAGGACTACTTACGAGGATGTTCACGAAAGCATTTCTTAAAATGCAAGACATTTAGAAAAAGAAATAAGTAAAAGAAATAAGTATTTAAAGTAGCTATAAATAACAAAGAAATAAACTGGGGTATACTTGTAAAATTAAATATTATATAACTTTTAAATTAATACAATAGAACCAAATGTATCAATATATGCATATATCAAAAGCAAGATATAGACTGATACAATTTCTGAAATAGTTAAAACAAAAATACACTTTGTTGTAATTGTTTATGGGTACAAATACATCTAATGATTATATGATGATATTTCTGTTGCTTACTCTAAGGAAGGCACACGTGCTAGTTATATTCTTTAGGGAAGGAATAAGGAGAATAGAATTGGAAAGGGAACAGATGGACTTGAATGACATCTGCAATATTTAATTCTTAAAAAATAATCTGAAGCAAGAATGATAAAATATTAAGAATCAATTATATGTTTCTAGTAAACAGGTAATGATAAGTTTGTAATCTGTAGGTTTTATTATGCAGACTTTCTGCTTAACAAATATAAATTATTTAACTTAGTAATGTTCTTATTTAGCAAATGTTATTAATTATGATTTTTATCTATGTGCCCAAATTGGCAATTACAAACCTTCCTTATACAACTGAACTTGTGTTAAGATCTGACTTTATGAAAATATGAATTTAAAATATTTAAAATCAAGTTAAGGATTTTATTTGACACTACTCTTCCTGATATATATTACTTTCAAATGTTTTGAGGGCATGCCTCTATTTATATTATCTGTGCTCAAACGTGTTTGGTTCAAATGAAATTGAATCTCTTTGGAGAATCCCAAAGGAGATATTTAAAAGCTCACAGATAATATCAAAAATGCCACTTTGATTACTAAGTAGTATGTAACACCTTTTTGATTGTTATCATGTCCAAAAAATTGTCTTTGAAATTCAGACAGAACACTGAACCTAGACAAAACCAAAGTCCTTGTGCATTATTCCCGGTTTTGCTAAATGCCAAAGGAGATCAATGAATTTTGTGATCTGAACGACCTCTCTGTAGCTTCTATGTTCAGGCAATTTGTTGTGACATTCAGCATTATTTATTCTCTGTTGGTGGTAGACACGCTCCAGTGTGCACCTGAATAAAGTTTCAGTTCTATACAATTACTTTGACTATAAATGGTCTATCATGGCTACTAGTATTTGTTTTTTTATATTGTTAAAAAGTTCAAAATTATAATACACTAAAACAAAGCTAATTTCTTATAATTGTTATATATTCTCCGACTTAAATCTGACACTAATGAAAGATAACTTACTTTCTAGGTTTACTCCTTTATTAATAAACCTTGGGAAGAACTCTTCTCCCAGAAGCTGAAAATGGGCATTTGAGTATTCATTGAACAGAAGTTTACCGAGTTCCTATGATATGCCAGGCTGTGAAGTGCTATCCTTAAGCAGCTTATGGTCTAGTAAAGCATACAACTGGGTAACAGGTGCAATACAGTGAAGTTAGTGATGTGTACAGTGAGATAGTAGGTCCATTATTGTACTGCATAATAAGTACTTCGGCAATGACAAAGTTTCAATGGGCAATCTTGTATACAGACACTCAAAGGAGGATTTGGAAGACAGGGCCTGGCATCATAGGAAAAAAAAAAAAGTAGATATTTGAAAGATGTATTTGTGATATCAAATTTGAATTGACATCTGAAGGTGGAGTGTTCTAAGAAGATGGCGTGACGTCATTGAACAAAAATAGATGAAACAGTGCAATGCCTGGAAGCAGCGGGGAGTTCAGGAAAGGATCTTCCAGTGCCTGAGTAGTGGTCATAGGAAAGGAGGGAAAAATAAGGATGAGATTATCTTAGGATCTCTATGAGGACTGGAGAAAGGTCACTAAAATTTAGAAATGTAATGAACGGATCTTCCTGATCGACTAGATGTATCAATCTCCCTACCCTCAGTTTGTCTGTCTTCTCATTACCAAAGATGAATTAGTCAAACCCATTGTTAATGCTAATCCTGAATTTATGTTTTGCCCCTTGCTTGTAATACATTCTGTCCTCTTTTTCTCACATATAATTATCATTTTGCACTAGACAGATCATCTACAACAATATACAGATATATTATATTTTACTGCCATCTTAAAAATACAAGTAAACAAACAAAAAATACCTTCTCTTGTCACTCTTGCCCCATATTTTTGCTCCCTCTTGTGAAATTCTCTTTATCTATGTTCCAATTTATACTTCTGTAACTACTAACACTGGATAACACTCCTAACCCACGGTTACACCAGAGAGATGTTGGTGGCTCTTGAGTTATGCTACCTACAAGCTCACCGTCCAACATTTTACTCTTGCTTCATTATAAATCTTTTATCTCCCCTGCTTCACAATACAAGGGTAATGAGGAAATCTCACACTTGCCATACGTGGTTATAGAACACCTGCTATGCATAATGTCATTCCATAAGATTCCATTTAAGATTCAACTTCAGTCCTTTTGATTTCTAGTTCTTCATTGTCATCCCTAATGGCTCCCATAAAATCTAGAGAAACATGGTCATGTGCCTGTGTGGTACCTATACATAGTGTAAAGATGCCTAAAACTTAACATTCCCTATAGTTCACACATCTTTGTCATTTGGGTGACAAATAATAAATATGCTGTTATTCTAGTGCCTTCAAGGTATATAAATAATAAATGATACAGCCATCCATACAGGATGTTGTCACTGCTTCTATCTTGTATAGAAGATACATATTTTGAATGACTACACAATTAATTAATCAAAAATGGACATTAATAGACAAATGGTTAATAAACATATTGAAAAAACACTTGAAGTCACTAATCAACAGACAAATGCTAACTAAGACCAAAATGAGACATCACCTTGCTGCTGCTAAAATTACTTTTATTAAAAAGTCCAAAGGTAATAGATGGTGCAGACGCAGAGAGAAAGTAGCGCATATACACTGTTGGTGGGACGGCAAATTAGTACCTCCCCATAGGAAACAGTACAGAGATTTCTCCAATAAATAAAAGTAGACCTACTATTCAATCATGATTCCCACTACTGGGTATTTCCCCAAGGAAAATAAGTCATTTTACCAAAAAGACACTTGCATTCGGATGTTTAATGCATCACAACTCACGATTGCAAAGATCTGGAATTAACTCAAGTGCTCATCAATTCATGAGTGGATTAACCAAATGTGGCGTACGTATGAAGTACGGCTCAACTGTAAGAAAGGATGAATAAATGCCTTTTGCAACAATTTGGAAGGAACTGGAGACCATTATCCTAACTGTAATATCTAGAGAATGGGGAAAAAAACACTATATATACTCTGTAATAATCTGAAACTAACTGATGGGCGTTTGAATGCACTGATAATCATTGGAAATCAAGCAGGAGGGTGGGGGAGAGAAGAGGAAAGGGCAACCCCCCACATGACGAGTACAATGAACACTATTTGGGTGGTGGGTACATGTATAGCCCTGACTCAGGTCATGAACCAAAATAATTTGCACCATCTTATTATTTTGAAATAAAAATAAACAAATAAACTTGTATTTTCATGATTAAAACAGACAGTTAACATTTTCTAAAATCTTAGTGGAAGTATGTTTACTTTCTGAGTAGCACAGGCTGCTTTTTTGACACAGGCTGCATTAGCCTGCAGAAAGTTATTGTTTTGTTTCGTTTTGCTTTTTGTATGTTGGCCTCCATTCTTCTGCAGTCCCCAGACTTCATTGGCTATAAGTGGAAACCTTCTAAATGGTCTTCTTGAGCTTTTCTCATTAGGCTTGAGTGGAGAAATTGGGACTCAGGTCAACAAAGACGCTCTTTCTACAATTTCCCACAACTCCTCCATCTTTTAATCCCTTTCAGAGCTTAGAAAGGTTTGGTCAGCTATGGTCTCAAAGCACTCTTCTTAACTCTTCAGCTTATGCCCAGGTTCTTAAACCTGTCACTTTGGAATGTGACTATAGTTGCCATCATTTAAAAAGTAAGGTGTAACAGAGACAGAGTTCATTGGATTAGACACAGACACAGGTGAAACGCCTACAGAACCATGTGCAATGGAGTGTTTTTAAAGAGTCAAACTACTTAAAAGGAGGTATCTTAGAAGACGTTGTTTGTTGTCCTACTCTGACTGATGTATGAGAAATGTGAGTTGCCTTCAATGCCTGGTTGATAAAGAACATTGCAAAGAAATGAAGCATTTCTCTAACTTTGTGGAACCTTGCAATGTTCTGCTGCATATTTATATAGGCAAAAATATGTGTATATTTTTCTAAATGACATTTAAATCTATATAACATTTATTTTTTCAAGAGTTTAATATTTACAACAAATTCTACAAATGCAACTTCCAAATCAATAGAGGGAATATAGTAGTTTGCTTTACTGAAAATTATTCTAATATCTTTTCATAGAGTCAAAAAATGTGTTATCATGGTAAGTTAAAATGTGTTACCATGATAAGCATTACAGCATTACATGGTAGTAATGTCACAATGTTACAACCATGTAACATGCTGTCACATGTTCAGTTACTCTACCTGTAGAGGTAAGTACAGGATGGCATTGTTATGTCTCCTAAGGAGTTAAGATGCAAGAAAAGTAGGTGAATCCGTATTATTAAACTAGAAATTGCTTTCCTTTTATCTCAGTTTTACGCTTGATCTTAGCCAAAAGGCTGAGAAGTGATTATCTCAATTTTATGTTATACTTAAGGAATTAAAGATTAAAAATGTAAAATGTATGTGTTTTCAATGAACACTATCTAGTAACATTCTATTGATCATCATTCCATTTT
>CAUYQV010132175.1:0-22790 GCA_963574575.1 Galagoides demidoff
CCTTGCTGCGTTAGGTAGACCCCTCCCGTCACTTTTTGTCGGTATTCGCAGTATGTGGGTCACATCATCTCAATTCCAGTATCAAATGGAAGTTTCAAATCACTGGCCAAATATCAGGAGAAGCTTTCAGGCCCGTCCCCCGACTCTATTTCCGAGGTCTCACCTTGTGACTTCTGCCTAGGACCTTCTGGAGAAGAGTCATTGCTTAGCCAGGCAGAATGTGCCCTGCCCCCAAGGAAGCGCGTTCTCGAAAAAAACAAACGGGAAAAGTGGCTCCAGGAGAACTGGGAGGACTGTAAGGTGAGAGCTTTAAAAAAAAAAAAAAGTTTTCATCATTGATCATGACACTTTTTTAAAAGGGCGATTGCCAGCACAAATATCCAAGATTTCAGTGCCTCTTCAGAGCTGTCCCTGAAGCTCCTGGTGTTTGGGCGACTCCATTTCTCTTTATCATGACACGTCACATACTTTCTAGTCTTTGTTTTAACCTAATATTAATGAACTTTGGAAAAAAGTTAAGATGGTTTAGAACAAAACTGTCCCTTTTGGTGATGAAAGCATTTGAAATATTAGACAATGACCCCCATCAACAAGTTTAGGATGTAATCTGGAACTGTTTGAATAATACACTAAGGGAAAGGTTTGACCAGCTGGGGTAGCTAGCTCAGTCCACACAGAGCTATCCTGGAACAGACCAGAGTTTTCAGCACTGAAGGGTACAGGCTGTGATTTCCTAGTGCTGAAAACCACCCAGCTGACTGAGCCACTTAGCAGTGACACAGACCCTGCAACTAGTCAGCCTGACCCCGCAGAGCTGTGGGGCTGTGACTAGTCCAGCTCTAATGGCAGGTGAATCGAGTCATGTTTAGGCAGAGGACTGAAATGTAACGGGGGACATGTGTTGGTAGCAATGAAATAATAAATCAACTTCTTCACAATGGCGAGTGGGAGAGAATGTCTGTTTTTTGAAGTGATTAAATTATACTTAAAGATTTTAGGAGGCCATCCATAGAGGCACCTGAGCTTAAAAGCTGCGTGCTGAGATCTCCTGATACATCATTTGGGCTTGTACGTAATAGAGTTATCAAACTGGAGGATGGCAAGGAGTTTCAGAGAAGGTCTGGTCTAAATTCCTCCTTCTCAGAAAGGAAAAGGGAATCCAGAGGAGAAATGATTTGCCTAAAGTTAAACAATTTGTTAGTGGAAGACAGTAAAATATAATACTGTGTCCCAATATGGTGCTTTCTTTTTAATTTTAAATTATTCATATATAATGGATGGATACATTTTACTCTTTAAAAATTTAAACAGTGCACCTAAGACTTGGGCCTCATTTCCAGGACTTTCTTTACAGGTCCTCATTTGGTGTATATGTGCCTGCCTTCTGCATGGTGGCAATTTATACCCTGGGTACACTGACAGGTCAAGGGAGCCTTGCTAATAAACTATCAGAGAAAACTTAACCGGCCTTTCAATAACCAGACTGTAAGAGAATAGCTAAATGAACCCTGAATCATAGTAGAAAAGTGAATCAGGAAATAGTGCTAAAGAAAAATCTTCTCTAAGACAGTGACATTTATTGACAGAGATAGATATGGCCCTTTATTATTTCTTAAGTTTGACTTTAAAGACAGTTTATACTTTTGGAAAGTAGAACTTCAAATATCAAAATTTATAATGGATAATGTCTAAAAATATTAAGACTGTCATAAACTGCTAAAGATACAGATACCTATATTTTCTTAAAAATAGTAAATCTTTTTGGCTTCAAAGTTTTCAAAAGGGAATTTCCATTCTATTTAGTAGTTTTTACTGTGGAAATTGATGGCAAAATATGGAAATAAAAAAGTTAAGTTGACTTTTAGGAGTGGAGTCTCCAAGAGCAGTGATACCACTGTGAGTGGTTTTGACATCTTTTATGTTGACTGATGTTAAAAGTAAAAATAAAATACCCACTTTCTCTGAAATATTTTTCAGTATACATGCCCAGTTCAAACAAAATCATAGTTTTCATCTTTTTTTTCTCTTGACTTTGATTTTTTCCTTTATTTAAATTTTTTGTAAATTTATTGTTTATTTGTATGCATTCACAGGATACGTATGCAGTTTTGCTGCATTGACGTATCGCATCATAGTTGAGTCAGAGCCTTCGTGGCAAGGCTCAGGGTGTCACTGGAGCAGCACACATCGGACCCAGCATGCAGCCTCCCTTCTCCCGCCCCTCCCTGAGTCTCCCCGTCTGTCATTCTACACTCGGCTTGAGTGGGTACACATTACTGAGCTCCCACTTAAAAGTGAGAACATAGGCTGTTTCTCCTTCTGTGTCTGAATTGTTTCATTTAAGATAATGGCCTGTAGTTCTATTCATGTTGCTGTGAAAGACGCAATTCATTATTTATGAGTTGATAGTCTTCCACTGCGTGTGTGTGTGTTTCCTTTATCCAGACCTCTGCTGACGGACACTCAATCGACCCTGTGTCTTTGCCATTGTGAATAGTGCTGTGGTAAATACACAAGTGCAGTTATATTTTTATATATTGATTTCTTTCCCTTTGGGTGGACACCCAGTAGTGGGATTGCTGGCTTGTATTGTAGTTTTATTTCTAGAGAAATCTCCATGCTGTTTTGCATAGAGCTGGCACTGACTTATAGACCATCAACAACGTGTAAGAGTTCCTTTCTCCACATCCTCATTTATGTCTTATTTTTTTCCTTTTAATAATAGCCATTCTGACTGGTACAAGGTGATATCATGTTATATTTTTAATTTGTTTTTCTCCAGTGATTAAAGATATTGAGCATATTTTTATAGGCTTGTTTATCTTCTTTTGAAAGAGGTCTATTCCTTTCTTTAGCCGACTTTTTGATGGGATTAAGTGAGAAGTGGGTTTGTTTTTTTTTTTCCTGCTGTTGAGTAGTTTCATGTGTTGGAAAGAATGTACATTCTTATTCTGTAGTTGTTGACTAGAATGTTCTGTAAATGTCTGTTAAGTTCTTTTGCTCTAATCCAATATATCTTAGATTTTTCGTCTCACTAATCTGTCCGGTGCTGTGAGTGGGATGCTGTTGGACTGTTGTCTACCTCTTCTTTAATCTAGGTGCTATGTTGCTGGGCACATATATATTAAGGATTGTTGTATTTTCTGGCAGAATTTACTTCAGCATTATGTAATGGCCCCTTGTCCTTTTTTTTCTTTTTCTGTTTTTGATTTAAAGTCTCTTTTATTTTATCTAAGTATAGCTACTCCTTCTTGTTTCTGGCTTTGAATATCTTTTTCTATGCTTTTTTCCCAGTAGTGGATGGAAAAAGCTATTTCAATGTATGTGTCTTTCAGGCAAGGTAAACGTCTGGTGAGAGTAGATGGTTGGATAATGTTTTCTTACGCCATCCTGCCAATCCCTGAAACATCTCTGTGGACTCTCTAGGCAGCTCCCTGTGTTAAGCCGAGGCCTGGGTGGGTTGAGTGGTTCTCACATAGCTAAGATTAGAAGGTGTTTTTGAGTGTGGGGCCTTGGGCTTTTTCCTTCTATTTCCCTGTATCCAGGAGCCTCTGTAGGCTCTCAGCTGCTTTAAAGCCTCTTCTTACATACTGTTATTTCTTCCCATCATTTCTCTGGTGAGCCCTAGTATTCTTTCCTAGATGGTTTGTTTGAAATGTGCTTACTATTCTGGTTTCTCTTCATGGAGGAGACACATGTTACCTGGGTCTATTCAGTTATCTCCTCCTGTTTTCATCTTCTGAATTATGTTATCTTGCTTTGACATTTTTGTAAATGTGTTTTCTGAGTATTTCCTAGAAAGGCTAATATTAAGTGATCATTCAAAGCCATGTTTCTCAAACAGAAGTGTATCTTCTCCAGTCTGTACCCCTAGAAAATGTCAGAATCTGTTGGAGAATTTTGTCCTCCTTCCCCCATCCTCCCTCCACCCCTCAAAAACCTTGCATGCCACTCATTAATTCTCATCAAATCTTTACCCTCCCTGCCTTGAGCTTCACTGCCAGATAACTGTGAACGTTTGGATTTATGAGTATCTAGTGGACAAAAGAAGGGATAAAAACTACTGGTTTGAATATTATATATAACACATTTTCAGTTACTAACTGCTTTCAAAAGTCAACAAAGAATTTACCTTTTCTTTCTATTTGTTTTTACTTCAGAATTTGAACATTTCATTTCAGGACTTGGGGGACCCTTACCAAGTTGAAAATTTTTACAGAATTCTTAGAAGACTAATCCGGGTTGAAACGCTCTGGTTAGTGGATAATTCACTGGTGGATTTAAGTGCCATAAGATTGCCAAGGTATCTGCTTCCTAACATGTCTAATTATGAGGTTAAAGTTAAGTCCAAAGGACACACGTGGCCATTGTCTGTACATCCCATGCCTCACCTCACGTGGTCAGTCTTTAAGCTGATACTTTGTACTAACGTGACACATATGGAGGGGCTAAAAGAGAAACACATCAAATTGTCACACTTAGAGGAGAAAAAAATCTATAATTTTCCAAAGTATACTAATTTTTAGGATAGTAATTAGAACCACATGAGCAGAAAAGTTTGCCGTTTTCCTTGGGTTGTAAACTAGAAAAATGTGACCACGTGACATTTCCATTATAGTGGTAAGATAGTAACTCTTAGTCATATTGACCAAATGCAATGGGGTAAGACTGTACACAGTGGTTGACAAGAGTTGGCTTGTCAGGGGGTAGAAGTTGGCAATTAGATTAGTGACATACACATTAAAAATTAAAATATTTATGTTATAGACCCTTTGGTCTCCCAAGAATACTAAACTCCTATTGCTAAAAATAATGTGTTTCTCTGCTCAGGATTGCTCCAGAACCCTCTTTGCAGAGAGCTGCCATCTGCTTTCCCAGGCAGAATGAATGGGTAGTTGGAGTAAGCTTTTGTGAAAAGAATGAAAGAGGCAGAGTCCTCAGGAGGGAATTGGAATATGAAGGAAACTAAGTATCTGCAAAAAAAGAAAAAAGGGTAATTTCTGAGGCAGGTTCAGGTACATCTCTGAGCCTAGGCTGAGACAAGGCCATAGGGAAAGGCCATCCCAGCTGCATGCCAGAGGGAAAGAGTCCACCCTCCAGAAGAAATGCCAGGACAGGCTACACATCTGGTGACCCCACCTTTGGTTCTTTTCAAAGCCCCTTTGAAACTTTGAGATCCTCACACAATATTTAAATTTACTTTGGCTTTTTGGAACAACTAATTTAAAAATGTCTAAATAAAAATTTTCAGAAGAAAGTTCACTATTATAAATTTTAAAATAAATATCCCTGGTGTTGATCTATTCACTAACATTTTCTGGGCCACATTCTCTTCTAGTTACTGGGGATATGATAGTGACACATTAGTTATGTTTTTCTAATATACAATTAAACATAATATTATGTATGTTTACATATATATTTTAATATTTTAATGAACATATATGTTCATAGCATGCTTTAGAAATATTAAACTAGAAAATCATTTACTTAGCATAGTTGAACTTGACTTGATTCAGAACAATAAACTTTTCAAATCTTTACTGTATTATAAAAAAAGCACAATAACTAAAGCATTTGGTCCAGCTTCAATGTTCTCTAGATGCCTTTTTTTGGTTTTTCCTTTCTTTTAAAATGGTATTTATAATATAAAATTATGCAATTACAATATTCAAACTTTACAACTGTCAAATTGACTTATCAAAGAAGAAACCAGATTGGATGGCTGTATATATTCCTGGCCTCCCCGCCCTCTCTCCAAGGGAAAGTTGTGTCAGTGTCCACCTGATTCATTACCCTTCTGCCCTGGCCTGTCCTCCTGCCTGGGCACCTCAGATGGGGTGAATCTGAGAGACTGAAAGATAACAGGATATACAGTGAAAGGGAGAGCATGACAGATAAACAAGAAAAGCACAATTTTTAGAGAATGGAGAGGGGGCACAGGGGAAGGAACTGCTTGGGGTGTTTTTTCAGCTAGAAACTATCATACAGTACTGAAGTGTTTCTGAATTCTGTAAGAGTTCTGGAAATGAGCAGAAGTCAAAAGTTATCAGTGATGTGAGTAGGACTGTATAAAAAATATAAATGGAGAGGAACTGAAAGGAAAGAGGAAAATAAAAACAACAGACATAAAAAATTGCAATGAACTATAGGTGGGTTCAAACTGAATTTATTTTTCTAATGCTTCTGTGGTGCAGGGCTCTGGCTGCCACACCACCTTCACCATCAACAATTATCATTGACCAAGTGTCCTTGGAAGGTCCAAAGCTCAGAAATAAGGACCCTGTGTTTCTCTCATAATACTAAATTCTAACTTACACAAAAAAGAATTTTTCTTTAAGGCATGGTGTCAGTGATAGATTCTCTATTTGTACAGTCTTATACAATTATGGTTTTAAGGCAAAGTACTGAGAAGCATTATCTGTCAGGAAAAAGTATTGAATTTAAATGCCAAACATACTTTTCTTCTCCTAAGGATAGGTTTTGGTTCCCTTTTTATATAAAAGAAAGCTTTTTTTTCTGAATTAAAATGCTGTTTTCTCAGTATAGAATTTTTTCAGTAAAGAATGTAAAACTAAAATAACTGTAATTTCCCTACATAGAGGCAGCATTCTTCACAAACTACTTGTTTGTATGTCCACATTTTCACGTCCTGGGACTATTAGTCCTCTCATTCAGAATACATCAAGACTCCACCGTAGGTCAAGACTGTGCCAGGTACTAAGCATATTCAGTGGAAGGAAAAAAAATGGCTGCACTCAGCAGGCTCATGGTTTTTGATTACTTTCTCTTCATATTTTAATATAAATGTTTCTCCTTTTCTTCTTTTGCAAACAACATTTGTAGAAAACATCATGGGTTAGGTGATGCTGGGAGCCCGTGTGAGATCTGGTAGTTAACCACTATCATAGTGTAGGTGAGCCTGTGAGCACATGTGAAATCTGGTAGTCACATACCATCTTAGTATAAATGAGGCTGGGAGCCCGTGTGAGATCTGGTGGTCAACCCCCATCTCAGTGTAGGTGAGCCTGTGAGCCCGTGTGAGATCTGGTAGTTAGTCACCATCACAGTGTAGGTGAGGCTGGGAGCCCATATGAGATCTCGTAATCACCCACCATCTTAGTATAGGTGATGCTGGAAGCTCGTGTGAGATCTGATAGTCAATCACTACCACAGTGTAGATGAGGCTGGGAGCCCCTATGAGATCTGATAGTCAACCACCATCACAGTGCAGGTGAGGCTGTGAGCCTATGTGAGATTTGGCAGTTAACCATCTTCTGTCAAGAGGAGTCACAAGGTACTTGCATTTTGTATCCAGCTGCAGAATTTTGAATATGAGCAAAAACCATCTGACATCTTTCAAACAATTGCCAAAGATACCTCAGATACAGCATTTGTCCTTGGCTGAAAACCACATTGAGACCCTGACCGGGCTCCCCAGCCTACGGGGCACTCCGCTGGAATCTCTCATACTCAAGAGGAACCCCTGTGAGTTTCACCAACACTACAGGAAACGGTGAGGCCCCTACCCTTTCCACTTCTTTGAATATTATACTTTTAACTGTATTTTAAAATATTGTTTTCTACTTGCTAAAGTCATTTAGCAAATATTTATAGTTTCTGGTGTGTTGAACATGTCATGCTTCTGATCTCACCCAGAGAATTTTGAACCAATTTTTCTTTGTCTTTTTTTTTTCATCTTGAACACCCTCTGTACTGGTAAAGTTGCGGTTTCTGTACAGATTTTAGCTTCTCTTATGAAATGAGTTCATTATAAAAGAACTCAGATGTTTAATTTTAGACTTCCAAATTCCATACATTTGGCTCCCATGTACATAATGGGTATTATATCTTTTATTTTTGTTTCCATAAATAGATTCCTATCAATTTCTATGTCACAGTCTTATAAATTGTTCACTATCTGATTTTATTTTCACACTTTTGGGCCACAAAGACACCATTAGATGATGGTAAAAAAGTAATTGATTCAATCTACTCCAGTGATTGAAAGAGCTCAAAAATTTGCCAAGAAACATTTTTTTTTCTTACTTTATCACTGTTAAAAATGTTCTTAACAGCAATAGAATCTGAACAACCTGAGAATGTATACCAAGTATTAGGGCCACCTTTTTCTCTAGCTAATCTAATTCCCAGCACCACAATTAGTGCATTTATAGGAATTAAAAGGATAAAACCCAGCAAATGAATTCTACAACCTGTATTTGCATGTATGTGACTGAAGTTCACCCCACCTCTCAGTCAAATCTCATCTCCAGGGTCTGCTCCTGCGATTACATCCCTTAATTTACATCTATTTCCATAAAAATAGTTCTCGGCATCTTCCTTTCTCACCCTGCCATTTTCCCATGACAGCAACTATATTCCACAGGCTGATAAAATGTTAGACTCTTCAACTCCCGATCTATAATAAAAAATCGCCAAAATGAAATTCTAATCTCTGTTGTTCCATAAATCTCATTACAGAGTTATCTCCCCCGGGACTGTGGTCTGAAGGCAAAATTTCATGTCTGTTATAATAAACTCTCAAACCACGTTTACATAACAGTGAAAACTAGCAGCACAGTTGCTGTAATATTAAACTAATATTTTACCATAATAAAATTATGTTTCCTATAGTCCAAGGAGATTAGGCTGGACAGTTCAATGTCATTCACAACAAAGCACATTCCCAGTATGCAGGTAATTTAATAGTATTATACTTCAGTTTTGTTAATTTATATGTGGGAATTTATAAAACATTTTGGTCCCAACTCAAGTCACTTGCCTCCCTTCAAAGAATGCCTAGCTACAATAGTATTAAGAGCAATTGTCTGAAATCTGATATGCCCTGAGGTCTTACTATAATTCTGTCTTCAAAACTCATGATGTGGTCCGGAGTTCTGTGAGGAGAGACATGCTGGAGTTCTTCCATTTTTCTCCAAGGTGGATTTGTGCTGACTCCCAAGCTGTGAAAAACCAGGATATATTGATTTAGGGAGTGCAGGGTTACTTTGAACAGAAGGATGTGGTCATTTTAAATTGGAGGGAACGAATTTAAGCATTCACTCATGCTAAAGAACTAAGCTGAAATTTGAAGTGCATCTGAATTGGGTTTCAGTTACCCAAGCCCCAAATCCACACTTTGAAGATTATCACAGAATTTATGTTGTCACTGTGTTATCTGTGTCAAGGAATTGGGCCAGACCATCCATAGGCTCTTTGTCCCATGCTCAGAATTATCCTCAGTATAAGTAAGCTTTCCTTGGTCATTGTCACCCAGAATCATGACCCTGTCCCTTCCTCCTCTGTTTCAGATCCTTCAGTAAAAAGACAGCACAATTGAAAAGAGAAAGGACTTAACGATAGGGCTGCTAGTCCCGTAGGTAGCAGGTGTCTCCTGTCCTGGGACACCTACAGGCAAACTTTGGAGCCATTTTTCAGGAGTTAATGTGACATTAGTTCACTGTATTAAAAAACAAGCAGTGATTAGGAGCAGCTAAGTCCGAACATGGACACCACAAGACTTAGATTTTAATCTTTGCTCTCTGACCTACAGGCTTTATGATCTCGGACAAGTTACTTAAAATGGAGATAAAACCCGACCTAACAGGGTTATTGGCACGATTAAGTGAGATAGTTCACAGAAAGCATTTAATGTTAGGAAAATCATGCAGCCAATGGGAGTTTTCAAGGAGGTTAGCAGCCACTTACTTAATAGGCTTAGCACACCTGGTGAGAGGTCCCAGTATCTTTCATCTGGGCAAATTCAAATGCCATATATTTCCTCTTGCCTGAGCCCTTAGAATACCCAGGTATAAAAGGATGTCCACTTGAAAGAAAACGCTGTTTTATAGCTGTGCTGTGTATATGACCACTGTTTAACTAGGTTGACCTGAAGGATCTTTTCCTGAACATGGAAGTGACTCTTTATTTGAAATATGAACTTCAAAAGTGCTCTGTCAAGAGAAAATAATTCAGCACAATATGATCTCTCACCCCCCTTTTATATTTCCTAGCCAGAATTCTTCCTTTACTGCCACTAAACAACAGATTTATTTTAGTTTTCTCTCTATTTTTCTAAACTTTTAACTTTATAAGGAGCACTTATATCATGATTTCATTCTTTTTCTTGTGGTTTGTTAGCTAAATCCACCCACCAGTTTTTTTTTTCTTATAGAACTTTGAGAAAACTCAAATTGAATTCTCTTATAAAAATAGCTTGTAAGCAAGCCTACTTCTTTGATTAATACCTACCATTTGTTGAAGGATCTATTAGATCTCTAAGAGGGCAGCTGTGGCAGGGACGCCGGCTCAGTGAACAGGAATAATGTTTTATTTCAACTCCACTGCAAAGCTAAGGCCAACAGAATAAAGAGATATCCAGTCAATATTTTTGTAACCGTAGACAAAGTCTATTCAGTTATAAGGAAAGTAAGCGAAATAAAATACTCTGTGCAATGTAGTTACCTTTTTCTTTTTTCACTTTTGCTTTAGAGTATTCTCCTGTTTGCCAAACTTAAAAGTGCTGGATGGGATCTTGAAGCTGCCAGAAGATTGTTCCTCACCAGAAACCAATATTTTTTCAAAAATGTGTATTATATCCTAATGCAATCTGTGAAGAGCAATCACCATTATTGCTAAACGCTAATAAACACAGGAAATGCATAATTAAATGTTGCAGTTTAGCTATTTGTATTTGTATCTTTCTTTCTGCCTTTCTAACTCAGGATAGGAGAGCATTTTTCGTAATAGACCAGGTAGTAAATATTTCAGGCTTTGCAGGCCTCCTCTGTAACCACCACTCAACTCTGCCACTATAGAGCAAAAACAGCCATAGATAAAATATAAATGTAAAAACTTTATCTACAAAAACATGTGACAGGCTACAGTTGGTTGGGACCTGCTCTAAATTTCTTTGAATTTTTTCCATTTTTAAAAAAATTTCAGATTTTTTAGGGAACAAATAATTAGGTTACAATGTTTGCATTTGTTAGGTAAGATCCCTGTTGTAGTTGTGTCCCCACCCAAGAGGTGTGCCACCTGCCCTTAAGTTGTGCTCATTAAATGGGAGGACACCCATCCCCCCTCCTCCCCCTCAACTCCCCCCTTCAATTCCCTCTCCCCATCTTACATTGAATTGAGTTTTTCTCATATGTGGGTGTATATTAGATCATCTACTGACTTCATATTAGTACTGAGTACATTGGATACTTGATGTTCCATTCTTGTCATACTTTATTGAGAAGAAGGTGCTTCAACTCCATCCAGGTTAACATAAAAGATGTAAAGTCTCCATCTTTTTATGGCTGAATAGTATTCCATGGTATACACGTTGATCCACTCCTGGGCTGATGAACACTTGAGTTTTCTCTGTTTTGGCAATTGTAAATTACACTCCAATAAGCAATCTAGTGCAAATGTCCTTATGATAAAAGATTTTTTCTTTTTTGGGTAGATGCCTAGTAGTGGGATTGCAGGATCAACTTTGGAAATAAGTCTGGAGAATCCTCAAAGAACTCAAAATAGACTTTCCCTGCTCTGAGTTTTAAGGTCGTGTGGTTGAGTGCATTACTCTACCAATATCCACAGGCCCTCCCTGGAAGAGGCGTATGTTTCCCCGACTCTTTGAAGTTAGACAGGTCATGCATCTTTGACCAGTGACATGTAAGGTGGCATGGGTCACTTGCAGGCAGAGACTGTGAGGACTGGCCTGTGTTCTGCTGCACCTGCTATCCTTGTGCCATTGCAGCGGGCAGATCTCCACACTGAGGCCACTCTGACAGCCTGACAGCCGTGGACGTGACATGCAGCAGAGTCACGCCATCTTACAGGAGGTGTAGCCCTGTGTCATCAGCCCCCAAGATTCCCCCTGGTGGTGCACCCTCACCTCGCTTCTCCCAACTAACACAGCTTCTTAAATGTAAGCACCCTGACATAACTTATCCAATGATGTGTTTTTCCCCCAAATAGCATAGCAGGCACTCAAAATGTTGAATGAATGGATAAATGGCTATTGTAAGTAACCACTAACAAGTAAAATTACCAGCTAGGATGCAATTGCAAAAGCCTAGGTAAAATATGTTAAAAATTTTAATGAGGGAAACAGTGTTGGAAATAGAAAGAAATTATAAGGGTATGAGATATTGGGGAGTTATGATGGCCAACAGATCGTTTCATTGTTTAAGCTAGTTTGATTTGCAGGCAAATACATTCTGATGAGACTATCATGGGTTTCATACATGGGTTGCTATACTTCCCTTAAAGGAGGACCATCTAGGCTTACTAGGAAGGGTCTCACGGTACACAGAACACTATTTCAAAGAGATATGTTGAGGTTGCAGTGGGATGCTCTCATCTTAAGAGATACGGTTACATGGGGAGTGTGGCCAAAGTCGGAGACACCTGTCAACTCCAGAGGGAACTGATTAGAAGGAGGCTATTAACCAAATGATGTGAACCTAACTTGGTCTGAGTCTGTCCCCTCCCTGTAGCAGTGGTGAGCCACACGGTGTGTCCAGTAAAGGTGTTGCTATCATCTCAAGTATATGTGCTCACTTGGCCTTTGTAACACTCCCTTGCATCTTCCATAATGCACAAAGATTGGAGCCATTCTCTCCCAGGCCTTGGCACATGGGACAACACACTTTATTGGAGAACATGCAGATTTTTATTAGCAATAAGGCAGTATTTGGAGACGGCTGGCTTCTAGGCACTTTCTGTTTAACTCAATACTCTACTGACCTCCCACCCCAAAACTTATAGTTATATCCAGCCTTCTGAAGTATCTAATTCTTCTACGATAAGCTGGAGGTACTGGCATGAAAAGTGCATGCTGATGCCACTCAACATCTCACACCTCATTTTGTGTCCCAAGTTTATGTCCCTGAGGGGCACACGTGTGCAGTTTGGGTCGCTCAGTTCAAAGCAGTTTGGGGGATTAAATTGGGTGGGTGCTACCATTTTCAGAGAGGAGCATGGAGCATATAACTCTTTTGTTAGAAAATAATTTCAGTGACATTAAGTCATTCCGTACATGAAGAAAATTTATGTATCAACTAGTCCAGCTCCTCACCAGCCCCAGTGAATGCTTGTATATGAGCTCTACAACATCCAGTGGTGAATTCCCAGTTCCCATTGGAATAAATCAAGTTATTAGAAACATCTGAGAAACATATTTTTAATCCATCGTGATGTTTAGGAAGCTCTTCCTCATATTGAGCTGATATCTGCCATCTGCAACTTTCAACTCACTGTTCGAAGCCCTTAAACTATTATAATTAATTCCATCCTGAAGGGAATAGTTCTGAGATTCCAGATTCTTGAAAATGCGCTTGTGTTTTATTTTATCATACAGCGGAAATGTTAAAGTTTAAGCTAAGATTCTAAGGAATGAGGAGGATGGAAGAGGGATAAGAAAGAACTAGCTAGAAAGAAATGAAGCAGGAAAAAGAAACTAATTTCTTTTCAAGACCTTTATACATGTGCAGTAGAAGATTTCATGAATCATCTGGACCAAATTTTAAAAATGAAGTTAGCAACCTTATTTTTCTATCCCCCTTAACAGCTATCTACTTTCAATTTTTATTTCCTTCCAGAATAGAACAATTATAACTAATTGTCATTATACTACTAAACCAGATACTCACAAATTGGATACTAATTGATGCCCATCTTTTTAAAGATGGAGTGCAATTATGAAACAAAATTTCTGATTTGTTTAGAGCTTTGGGACAGGTGCATCAACATTGGAATCATTCAGGTGTACATTTGTTTATCTGCTTTTGTTCCTCTTCAAAAGAGTATTCTTTGAGTTCTGTTTCAAATTTCTAAATGGTCACTCCAAAACCTATTTATTACACTCATAAAAATCATAGTGAAATCTGTTGCTTAAAAATCCTTATTTTCTCTAAACTTTCAGTGTCCTTGAGCTGTCCATATTTTATGGCACTTTTTACTTTACAGTTTATATTCTAGTTCCTTTTGACAATGTGCAAGTTGCTTCTTTATACCTCTCGAAGGACCAAGTGTTGTCTTAATGAGCATTGAGTGAATGGATGGGGTCTGAGTATATCCCCTTGAGATTAGATTTCTAGTGCTGGGAGGAAAAGTGATTTTTTAAAATTTTATCTCATGAATCTAAAAAGATAAAAATTATAGGGGTGAAAAAATATTTTGTGAAGACTAAAATCTCAGCATCATCACCTCTCTGTGGGACAGACCTCAGCCTTGGGTTCCTCTGGCCTCATTCTCTCCCTCTTTATCGTGACCAAATTGGACGCATCATCAATGGTTCTGTCCTTGTTTTCCTCCTCCCCCCATCCGTGGAGATCAGTCTGACCAGCTTGGAAGCTGAATTGAGACAGGCTGAATTTCCTGTGGGTGGCGCATTCAAGGGGCCCTTGATTTTAGCTTTCCTGATTCTCTTTCTTCCACATGTGAAAAGCGGTAAGGTCAGCAATTCTCTCCAGCGCACTCTCGCGCTGTCTCTCTCTCTCTCTCTCTCCCTGTATTTCCCATTCTCCTCAACAGCAGGAGTGTCTACTCTGATCTTGGAAGGTCTGCAGCAGGTGGTCTAGACCAACTAGCTCTAGACAACTTGGGAGCAAAATCTTCTTCCGCTTGCTGGTCTCTGTGTTTTCCTGAGCTTGCATCTACAGCTTTTTGTTTTATAGGTGTGATCCTTTCTAAATGTCTGCTCTGGACTTAGCAGGGTCACATCCATCCACTTGTCTAGCTCAGGCATGGGTTCCATTAAATCCCAGTGCAATTTCCCAGACTTTGTCAATAGTTTTAGGAGCAGCAGAGACTTAATTTGTAATAAAAATGTTATTTTGTTTAACTGGTCATTGTCATCTTCATTTATCTCTTCCTAAAAAATTGTGAGAGGTATTGTTCCAGAGAAGGATTTTGGTGGTGTTCCTGAGTACTACAGCCAGAATATCATTTTAACAGGCTGCTAATCTCCCACTGTTCTCAGTGGTATATGTGTCAGCATACAAAATATAAATATGCTGATCATTTTATCTTAACCAGTAAATTGAATTTAAACTAAGACAAAACCTACTATAAATAACTAATTCCTGTAAACCCAATCACACAGATTCTCAATTTATTGCCAATGTAACAGTCACAGTTAGGCGAAAGATATTTCCTATGTACATAACATTCCACAAAAAGCTAATGACACAGCAAACCCTGTTTCCTAGATGAAGAATTGAAATAAGAAACTAATATGAATGGGCATCTATTCTCACAGAAACTTATGAAATTCCAGCAAATAGCTGAACATAAGAGGAATTACCGTCTCTCCCTCTCTTTGACTTTTTAAAATGAAAATAAAGACAAAGTGATTGATTATCGGGTACAGAGCCTGAGACACCTTTCAAATGGATTTATATTAAGTATCCACAGGGCATATTGCCCATCACATTTTAGAAGTAAAACTCATTTTGGTGAAAAATTATGGTAAAATGTTAATTTACTTCCTTTTTGCACCCATCTACTTGTTCAATGACTAGATATATTTGCTGTGCTTTAAAACTCATTACCTATCCAAAACACATTTTTTAAAAGCTTTGTATCTTTTTTGTCAGTAAATTGCTGTAGATAAACAGAAAATGGCCTGCTGGTGAGGGAACATACATTTTTAAAGAGAAAATTTCATTATGCATTTTCTGTTCTAATATTCTAAGCTTTGGGGGGATGACACACATCCCGCTGCTCTCCTCAGCTCAAAAGAGACCAGGCAAGTTAGCACTGAGTTAAAAGCTGTGGTGGCAAGTGGGTCACTAGGTAGGAACCAGACGCCTGATAATACTTCTAGAGCTACTAATATTCATTTGGCAGACGTGATGCTCAAGACCTCTTGTTGTCAGTTTTAGATGTTAGGGTATCACATACATAACTTAAATTCTACCTTTAAAAAAAATTAATTCTAGCAGTCAATAAAGCTTTGGTATGTTAAGATCCTCGTAAGGTCTACAAAGTTTTCACATGGGATTCTTTCTGCATTTTGGCACTCAAATCCATGTGGGAGCAAATATTCTTGCCCCTTGAGTTTTGGCTGGGGCACAGGAAAGAGGAGAAAGGTAAGCAGAGATAGTCTAGTATTCAGTACAAGTGGGCATATATTATACATCAGCTGGGTTGGGCCGTGGTACTCAGATAGTTAATGGAACATTATCCTGAATTTTTCGATGAAACATTTTTTGGTTGAAAGTAACACTTAAATTGGTAGACCTTGAGGAAAAACAGATTTTTCTGCATTATGTGAGTAAGCCTCCTGTACTCAGTTGAAGACTTGAACAGAGCAAGACCATGCCCACCAGCAAGAAGGAATTCACTAGAAGGAATTCACTGCAGACGACCTTCAGACAGAAACTACAACTTTGGGCCTTCCTGGGGGTCTCCAGTTGACTAACCCTCCCTATAGATTTGCCAGCCTCCATGAGAATGTGAGCCAATGCCTTCAAAATCCCTCTCTCTTTTTCTCTCTCTCCTTATCCTCCTTCCTCCCTTAAATATTTTTTCTATTAGTTCAGTTTCCCTAGAGAACGTCTAATATATCAGGGCTCCTGTCTAAGACATGCGTCTTTTCCCTCCCGTTTTCTCTGAGTCCCTACCCTCCAACCCAGGAAGTGGTCCTCGTTGTCTTGACTCTGACTTCCGGTCAGTTGTAAATGCCTCCTTCCGCGTCCTTACTCTTTCCTCCTCTGTGGTCAGTTCTATTCCATGGGCATTGACTTTTGATACTTGAAAGAAAGATTTTGGAATTCAGGAAAACCTCTTTTTCTCTTAAGTGCCTTGACCTTGCCATTGAAAGCCTAGCTTTCCACTCTTCTGCTAAATCCTTTTTAAAGTCTATTTTGAACATCAAAGATGAACGATTGTTCTTTTCTCCTTGGTTTTTAACCCCCCCCCCCCCCCAGGAATGGATACTTCAGTGTGTGCGCTCAGGGAGCAAAGGCAGAAAGAATTATGAAAACAAACTTTTTAAAAGTCTATCACATGATGTTTGTAAATATTACTCTGCAGGAGAGTGGCATAAAATGTGATTCTCAGCCCCAACTCCATGTTGGAATCATCCGGAGAGCTTTTAAAACCATCAATGCCTTAGACTCAACCCCCAGAGATTCCGATTTAATTGGTCCGAGGCAATGTTCAAATATCACTATTTTTGTTAAGCTCTTCAGGGTGAGTCTAATGGGCAACCAGGTGCAAGAAAAAGCCACAGGGGAGATCTCCAGTGCCCGGCTGTGCATGAAGTATCTGGAAGACCCGGGGGGGATTCCTGTCACCTAACTATACTCCACCTGCTCATGTCAGAATGCAAAGTTGAGTTTCCAGGAGTTCCCGTGAACTTTCTAACACTGACATGCTGTAAATCAGTCATCGTGAGAACCAAAAGTGTGACTTTGTTCAGTGATTGACTTATTAATAAAAGAATTAGTCTTGTCACAATACAAATAAGGTTTCTACTTTGCTTTAAAAGTGGTAAGTGGTGACCACAAGAACCCAGTGGTCCTTCCAGGTGATGGCCTTCCCCTGTTGCAGACTGCCTG
Source organism: Galagoides demidoff (assembly GCA_963574575.1). Lineage (NCBI taxonomy): Eukaryota > Metazoa > Chordata > Mammalia > Primates > Galagidae > Galagoides > Galagoides demidoff. The sequence goes on from CAUYQV010132175.1 coordinate 17,562, forward strand.
ACTATTGGTGTTGAGGCACCAGTTTAGAAGAACACTGTGCGCAGCCCCACACCCATAGATGCTCAGCTCTGCTCAGTGATATCAACCCCAAGTATTTTATACACGGAAAGTGTGAGTCTTTAAACTGAGTGGTGAAACTGGCCAGCTCTCACCAGTACAGCATTTTGCAAAATGTGAGCTACGTACAAGGAATGTCAAGCGGTGCATTAAATAAGATTAAATCACCTGGACAGACACTTTCCCCCTTTAATTGTTTTATTTCTTTTGGTCAAGAAGAAAGTCTCAGTTTATGCTGGGATAGCTTTAAGTAAATTTCAGGTTCAAAGGCTCAAGAAGGCAATTGTGTTTAGTATTAATATTTAGTAACAATGTCTTATTTCTACTCTAAGACATGATATATATCTTAAAAGGCTAAAGATATCATAAAAAATAGGATATATTAAGGCAAGAACCTCCATTAGCAAAAAGATTATGACTCGCTGAAGGCCCAGATGATCCTTAGAACTGTTTACCAATAAAGTACTGTAATATTAAAGTATATACATTGCTTTGTAAAAATATATGCTATTGCACATTATAAATAGATCATGGTATCATTTAAACATAACTTATATGCACTATAAAACTAAAAAATAAATCGTGTGACTCATTTCATTGTGACATTCACTTGAGTGTTGCGGTTTGGAACTGAATCCACAATATCTCTGACGTATGTTTATACAAGTAAAGAAAAAGATGCAATGTGCAAGTAGTAACAAAAAAGAGCTGAATGACTGTGCTAAGGATCAGAAAAATAAACACAATTTTAAGACAAAAATTGGTACTAGAGAAAAGGTTACAATTTATAATTATAAGTATCAGTGCATCAGGACTTATATAATATTAAGGGAGGTTTTTTAAAGGAGTCACATGTACTTTTGTACACATGTGTAACATTTATTTATTTATTTATTTAGAGACAGAGTCTCACTTTGTTGCCCTCCGTAGAGTGCTGTGACATCACAGCTCACAGCAACCTCCAACTCCTAGGCTTAGGTAATTCTTTTGCGTCAGCCTCCCGAGTAGGTGGGACTACAGGCGCCCGCCATAATGCCCAACTATTTTTTGGTTGCAGTTTGGCCAGGGCTGGGTTTGAACCCGCCACCCTTGGTATATGGGGCCGGCGCCCTACTCACTGAGCCACAGGTGTCTCCCTGTAACATTTATTTTTGAAGAAATTCTGTTATTTTTACTCAAATTATTTACAGCGAATGGGATGATAGTTGGTTTCTGGTACTTCGGTATCAGTCATTTACTGATGTACACTCTAGTGTCTGGGAACAATCTCTGATTTGCACACAACCCAGGACACCCAAAGAAGACAAAAAGAATGAAGTTTGCACAGAGGGCTGCAAGAAAATACACTGGAGAAACCCCCTGTAGGGCCCTGAAAGGACAACCCCTGTGAATGAGGAAAGAGCCTGCGTGACAGGCCAGTTTCATCAGAGTCATCTGTGTTGGAGAAGGCCGCCAGGTGGCCGGGGTGGGAGGGCTGGGAGGTGAACCCCTTGTCTGCGAGAACTCCAAATGCCTCTGCCAGGAGACTTTGCTCCTCTTCCCTAAAAGAAAGAGGTAAAGACCAAAGTATTTCCTAACCATCTGGAGAGAAGAGGTAAACTAGCCCCAGAGACAGGGGACACTGGGGACAGAGTAGAGTCTTCAGGGGATGTCAGAGGTCATGCAGGGACTGGGGCCACGTCGAGAGGGGTCAGTGCAGCCTGACCCCGGACAGTCTGGAGCTGGCCGTGAGCAGCTCACAGTGAGAGGAGGGTGCTGGGGGTGGGGGTGGGGGCAATGCTCTGGAAGCCATTCAGATTAAGTCTGAAATGAGTCGCCTTGGGAAACAAGAAAAACACAGCCAAGAAGCCTTTAGAAATATCAGGAAAGGTCTAGAAAATTATAAAAAGCTCAAGAAAGGCCATTTTTTATTGAGAGCTTCTATTAATCTGGTGTCCTTAGGGGTTAAGTGTAAGATGAATACATGAGTAAAATTTAGAGGCACTGTTACTGTAAAGTTATGTACTGGTGTATACGGTGTAGAAATGTCTTCTTGTATTATTGTGTGTGATCCTCACAGCTAGTCTATGAAGTTATATGGAACTCTCTGGAAACTGAGACTCAGAGAGGCCAGAGACACCCCCCTGATCTCCACCAGCTGGTGAGCGTTGGAGCTGGTGCCAACCCAGGGCTGTGACCACCAAATGTTGCTACCTCACCTCCAGTCCTCACAGTGATCAGCAGGGGTTCACCAGTCCCTGTGAATAGACATCCTCCAGGAACTCAAACTGCATTTTCATCAGTCAGCATACACACAATTGACCCTGAAGGTCACTGGTCACATGTTGCCAAAACATCAAGATTGATACTCAAATTAGTCTCTTTCACTGTACCTAGGGCTTTAGACCTGAAACTCATCACCGGAACCCCCGGATATATAAAGCTCTGCCATTTCCTACTAGTATTATCTCAATAGAGGGCTTTCAGTACACTCCAGTGTCTGAGAACAATCTCTGATTTGCACACAACCCAGGACACCCAAAGAAGATAAAAAGCACCAAGCCTACGCAGGTGCAAACACATGGAGAGATGCCTTATACACTACGGTGCTGAGAAGGGGGTGAGAGGGAAGAGACAGTGTGTTGACTCCAGATGGCCTGAAGATGGACCATGTCGCTCTCTGACCCAGAGAACTGAACAAAAATCACAACTATGTCCTGTTTCAAAAACTCTAAATATCAGCATCTCTGCGATGCCCAGTGCAGATCAATATGACACCACGTGCCTGAACGAGTCATCAGAACAGGGCACATTTTCTTTGTTTTCAAGAGAGAAAGGATTCGGGAGAACCACATTTGTTGGCAACACATCGGTATAACCCTTCATAGATTTATTCCATTTTGCTAAATGAGTAAATGAATCAGATTTTCTCTCTTTTTTTTTTTTAACTGCAGGTTTTAGATTGGAGAACAAGTAAAAAGTGGTGATTTGGGGAAACAATTTGTATATAATTATAGTTGCTGATAGCCAGAACATCTTTCTCTACTAAAATGCCATTTTAAAAGCTTTTGTGGCACTATGCCGAGATATCTACAAAGATTAAGAGCATCCCTTCCAGTGACAGAGTCAAACGGCACGCCTAAATGTAAAGGTTGCTACTCCAGGAAGAGGACAAAAGAGACATGCATTTTATATTTTTAAATTAAAGTGAGCTACAGCAGCAAAATCAATTTCATCACCACCATTGTCCCATCGTCATATTCATCATCAAGGATTATCTGGGCACATAGAGCAGAAAGGAAGAACATGGATTTACCAGGAGAGGAGCATAACGAAGAAACATGTTTAGTAAAGAAAATACGAAAGCACACATTTTTTATTTATGCTATCGTTAATCTTTCCTGAAATTAAACGGTGTGACCAAGTAAATTTGTGATAGAGGTGTGTCCGTATCCTAAGGCAGACATGCCCTACTTGGTTTCCCTCCCAACATAACCCATGGAAATGTAGCTGCCCAAGGTCACCTGTTGCAGAGATGGTGACCCTGCTCTTGGACTCTGCTCTTCCAAGTTTAAACTTTCATTTTTTTTCCCTTTCATCTTATCTTCCGCTGGGAAACACGGTACATGATTCTCTTGCATTGAAACAATTACCACATTGGATCATTAAAAGTACCACAGATGGGCAAATAAACAACCCTGGCATCTAGTTAAAGATCTTTCCAAAGTTGAGCCCAAACTGGTATTCAACACTGTGGAAACACCATGTTTGTTCCATAATTCAAACTTTCTTGACAGAATTTTGCACCTTGATAACTATGTAGAAATGCCTAGCTGCTTAGCATCAGATTCCTTATTATCACATGATAAAGGGAGTAGTCCTGAATTTATTACATTTTCCTTTAGGTAAATCACAGTTTTCACTATTTGGTTGACCATTCAGTTCAGCTGAGACAAGGCCCTATCAGCACTGGGAGCAGTGAGTTGATGTATAATCTGGCACAAACTCCTTAATCTGGGGTGCTACCTCAGATTATGTTCCTGTCATTACAGTTATGTCATGATAATTTGTCCCTGTCCTAAATTTAACTCTGGACCAAATTTGTTGACAGAATAATCATATTATTCAAATCACACTATAAAAAAGAATTTCCATGTTAACAGTGTCTGTGCATTTGTCAAATTGTAATGAGAAATACTTTGCTAGCTTTATTTTGACTTGATTTTCCATATCACTTGTCAGTTTCTGAATACATTAGCCTGTGATGTCTTTTTTTTAGATTTTTAAATTTCAGATTAATATGAGGGTATCTATGATTAGGCTACACAGCTTGCCCTTGTAAGGTTAAAGCCCGAGTTGTAGCTGTGACCTTCACCCTGCCCTGTGCCATGTAACCGTGTGTTATGCCTGTTGGGTGGGCCCTTAACAGCCCCTTCCCCTTTCTCCCTACTTGAATTTAATGGAGTTTTTCTCTTATGTTGAGCGTGAAGTCGTTAATCTACTAGTTTCAGTTTAGTACTGAACACATGCGATGCTTGTTTTTCTATTCTTGTGATACTTTGCTTAGAAAAAATGTTCTCCAAATCCATCCAGGTTGTTACAAAAGATACAAAATCTCCATCTTTTTAAATGGCTGAATAGCATTCCAGGGTATACACAGGCCACAGTTTATTAATTCGCCCTTGGACTAAAGGGCCCTTGGGTTGCTTCCACACCTTTGCAATTGTAAATTGTGCTGCTATGAACATGTCCCTATGGTAAAATGTCTTTTTTACTTTGGGGTAGATACCTAGTAATGGGATTCCAGGATCAAATGGTAGGTCTTTGAGGAATCTCCATACTTCATATCACTGTAAACTAGGCTAACTTCTTTGCCAGAAAGTCTCTCAACATTTCCAATCATGGAAAATGTGCTTCTTAGCAAAGTATCTCAGGAATGGAAGAAAAAGTATCCAATGTACACAGCCCTTTTATGAAACTAATCTATAGCTCTCAAATAAAAGATACAACTTAATTCTAGCCCAAGAATATGGGGAGGGGGTGGGGAAGGGAAGGGGAGAAGGGCGGTTGGGTGGTGGGAGGGTGACCGGAAAGATCATCTATATATCTGTCTAACAAGGGTACAAGTGAACTTTTCTAGAACTAGAATGTAAATGTTTTGAAACAATGACTAAGCAAATGACATGAAATTTA
>CAUYQV010132176.1:0-12502 GCA_963574575.1 Galagoides demidoff
TTTTTTTTTTTTTGAGACAGAGCCTCAAGTTATCCCCCTGGGTAGAGTGCCATGGCATCACAGCTCATAGCAACCTCTAACTCCTGGGCTCAAGCGAGTCTCCTGCCTCCGCCTCCCAAGTAGCTGGGACCACAGGCGCCTGCCACAATGCCCGGCCATTTTTTGGTTGCAGCCATCATTGTTGTTTGGCTGGCCTGGGCTGGGGATTCGAACCCACCACCTAGGTGTACATGGCTGGCGCCTTAGCCGATTGAGCCACAGGCGCCGAGCCTCTTCATTCATTCTTTACGAGGTTTTTGTTTCTAGTCCTTATCTTAAACATTGTTATTTTTATAGAATTTTAAGTCTTTTTAATTTTGTGAAGGCAAAAAGTGGAAACCTGATAAACACATGTATATGTAAAAATAAAAAGAATATTTCAGATTCATGGGTGGGAGGAGGTCAAAATGCCAACAGTAACAGGAGTTTAGTAGTTTATTCCAGTCCTCATGGGTAACTTTGAGGAATCAAAATTTCAGTGAAAGAAGTGACCGCAAGTATAGTGGAAATAGCAAGAAGACTAGAATGAGAAGTAAAGCCATCTTCAGGGAGACTGAATTACTACGATGTCATGATCAAACAAGAACAGATAAGGAGTTGCTTTTTCTGAATGTGCAAAGAAAGTATTTTTTTGAGATGGAATCTACTTCTGGTAAAGATACTGTGAACATTATTAAAATAACAACAAAGGATTTAGAGTATTAAATAAACTTAGTTGATAAAGCAGTATCAGGGTTTGAGAGGATTGACTTTAAAAGTTCTGTGGGTAGGCTCAGCCCCTGTGGCTCAAGTGGCTAAGGCTCCAGCCCCATACACCTGAGCTTGCATATTTGAATCCAGCCCGGGCCTACCAAACAACAATGACAGCTGCAACCAAACAATAGCCGGGTGTTGTGGCGGGCACCTGTAGTCCCAGCTGCTTGGGAGGCGGAGGCAGGAGAATTGATTGAGCCCAGGAGTTGGAGGTTGCTGTGAGCTGTGATGCCATGACACTCTACCCAGGGTGACAGCTTGAGGCTCTGTCTCAAAAAAAAAGAAAGAAAGAAAAGTTCTCTGGGTAAAATGCTATCAAACAATGTTAAAAGCTACCAAGAAATCTTTTGTGAAAGGAAAAGTCAATGAATGCGCAAACTTTGTTGTCTTATTTCAAGAAATTGTCACAGCCACCCCAATCTTCAGTAACCCCACCCTGTTTAGTCAAGATCCAAGCAAGACCCTCCACTAGCAAAAAGATTATGACTTGTTGAAGGCTAAGATAATTGTTGGTATTTTTTAGCAATAAAGTGGTTTTAGTTTGTACATAGTTTTTTAGATCTGTTATTGTGCACTTAGTAAACAACAGCATAGTATAAGCCAAAAAATACTTGCAATATACTTTATTGGAGTATATGTTTTATTCTGGTGGTCTGGAGCCATACTCTCAGTGTCACTGAGGTATGCCTGTATGAAACATTGGGTATTTGGCTAGGGACTATTGAAAGTGTGCCCAGAGGAGAGTATTCTAAGTGGAGGAGGATTTAGAAGTTGTGTCATGTGAGGAAATAGTAGAAGAAAATGGGGCGTTTCTTAACTCAGTAAATATTTGTTGTTCAATGTTAATTTTGAAGTATTATAAACATATGGTGAGTTTTTACAATACAGAATTTCATTAAAATATTTAGTGTATTCTTGGAAATTGTACATCCCTCCAACTACATTTTCCTCCACTTTAAAGACACTCATGTCAGGTAAATCACTGATCTGAGGTCCTACAAATATTTGAAGGGCAGTGTTCAACAGGCATTCCCAAAAGAGGAGGCAGAGTTGTTTTGTTAGGTTCTGGAAGCAGGAAGCAGGATGATGACCTATGAATGTAATTAGAGAGAAACAGCTAGATGTTTCACCTATTGCTATGTAGGTAATAATTGTTAGGGCCCTTTTAACTGTAAAATTGTGTAATTCTAGGAGAATATTTGGCATAGGAACTAAGATTTCTTTTTTCCAACCTAGATCAGTACCTGCTTTGCTTTCCTTTTTTTTTTTTTGGCAAACTCTTGCTGTTGCCTGGGTTAGAGTGCAGTGATACCATCATTTCTGACTATAACCTCAAATCCCTATGCTCAGGTTATCCTCCTGCCTCAGCCTCCTGAGTAGCTGGGACTATAGTTGCCTGCCACACCCAGGTAACTTACTGTATTTATTGTAGAGACAAGTCTCACTCTTGCTCAGGCTGGTCTTAAACTCCTGACCTCAGGTGATCCTCCTGCCTGGCCTCCTAGAGTGACTAGGATTACAACCATGATCCACTGCATCCAGCCCAGTAGCTGCTTTTCTAAAAATTACTTTCTGCATTTTATTTTTTTCTTTATTCTAGTTACTTAAGATGGCCCAGAGCCAGAAGGTAGAGACTGAGCATTATGAAGAAATTGAAGACTATGATTACAACAACCCTAATGACACCTCCAACTTTTGCCCTGGACTACAGGTAAAGAGGGAGAAGAGCTCGGTCCTCTCTTTTAAGCTGATGAGTCTTTGTTCCCTGCTTCCCATCTCCCCCTTCTATATGGCAAAAGACTATAGGAAATTCCAAGTCTGCTGGGAGTTTTCTGGATGCACGGTCTGACTTCAGTATAAGGAACTGAACAGAGCTGAGGAAATAGCCCCAATCTTGGCCTGCCTTACCTCAAACTCTGCACATAGGAAGCAAGTAGCCAAAGGGGACACTGGCAGTTATGAGTATTAAATTGCTTTTAACTCCTGCTCAAAGGGTCTTAGGTTAATAATAGATACCTCCCCAGTAGAGTCTGTGTCAATCAGGAAGATAACTAGAGGCATCTAGAAATTCATCCTGGCATGACTCAATTAATGAGCTATCAGATGGTCTTTTCTTGCTTTGTAAATATGGAGTCATTTCTTTTTTAAATTTTTTATTTTTATTTATTTATTTGGCCGGGGCTGGGTTTGAACCCGCCACCTCCGGCGCCCAATATGGAGTCATTTCAAGGATGTTTTTAAACACCTCTAACAGCTTCATCAAAATTAAATGGCTATTCTTTGACTAGGCTGCTGGCAGTGACTATGAAGAGTCGGATGACTTATTTGTGGGACCAACACAAGAGAATGATGACAATCCTGAGGTCCAAGGATTAGACATCACAACATATGGGGAGTCAAATCTGGTAGCTGAGCCTCAGAAGGTAAGGATGAAACAGCTGAGAATAATTTTGTTTGCCTGAAATCTATTTAATTTGCCTCCTATATGAGAGTCACATCAGTAACAGGCTTATATGTTAATTCAGTGAGGCTAAGTAACTGTGTGACTCTGAAAAGTATTAGCCAGATTTAGTTTGTATTAAATTATGCATTGAACATTCATCTACTTCATACTAGGTGGCAGGCTTGGTGCCTTCATTAATATTTGATTCACTTGTCTCTTTTACACTGGAATTCTAGGTGAGCCTCAGTGTATTGTACTTGATTAAAAAGAAGTTAGATTTGACATGAGAGACTCTATTTTAGTGTGTTCAAAGAGCTTTAACTATGGTTGAAACTGAATTTCTTTTTTATTCAAACTCCAGCCTTATTTTTATAGTGAATTGATGGCAAATGTTCTTTTTCTTCTGCTTAGTTTTAATTTGTCATATACCTATTTCAGGTGAATAAAATTGAAATTCATTATGCAAAGACTGCCAAAAAGATGGATATGAAGAAGTTGAAGCAGAGCATGTGGAGTTTGCTGACAGCAATCTCTAGAAAGGAAGCAGATGCAGAGGTAAAGGTATCTTGCTGGTAGTTTAGGTGCCCAGGATGTGAGTGGGGTGGCTGATGTCTACAACTGGAAGATGCTTCGATTTGGGCTGTGGCTCTAATATAGAGAAATGTGTTCAAAAATATAAAGACAACATCATGTCTCAAAGAGTGAAACAAACCAAGTACACAAACAGATTACATAAAATGTGATACAAATGGCAAACTAGGGCATAAGATGTGATTCAGTCTTGCTGGTAATCAAAAAATACAAATGAGTACTTCTTTATACTGCTTTAAAACAATAACAGTTTTAGCAATTAAGTAGTGTTTGCCAGTATTGAGTTGAAGAAAATACATAGTACTTATTCACTGCTGGTAGAAATTAAAGCTGATATATGACCCTATGTCCCTTTTGGAAAGAAAATTATAGCAACATCTTAGGTACCAGGAAATGTTTAAATGCTTTCATCTAATAATTATGATTTGGGGAATGTATTCTCAGTAAGAAAGTAGTGAAAAAATAATTATTATACTGTAAGATTGCCTTTCTCCTTTAGAACAAAGTAAGACCTTGATTAACTAAATCCAACTCAATGAAGTCTCAGCTAGAATCCTTCCCTCATCTTTCTGTCTCCTTTTGCTTAGGGAACGTTCTGACTTTGCAAACTCAACCTATTCTCTTATACTTCTGCTGGCTGAAAAGTGAAAACTCATGACATTATTGAGGACCTTAATTAAGCTGTGTAGTCTTGAATATTAGAGAAAGTTTCAGTCCTATTTGTATGGTTTCATTAACTAAAACAGAGTGGGATACAAGTGAAAGTGTTTAAGTGGAAAACTCAATTGACCTTTTTTTTTTTTTTGAGACAGAGTCTCACTTTGTTGCCCTCAGTAGAGTACTGTGGCATCACAGCTTACAGCAACCTCCAGCTCTTGGGCTTAGGTGATTATCTTGCCTCAGCCTCCCGAGTAGCTGGGACTACAGGCACACGCTACAATGCCCAGCTATTTTTTTGTTGCAGTTTGGCTGGGGCTGGGTTTGAACCCACCACACTTGGTATATGGGGCCAGCGCCCTACCCACTGAGCCACAGGCACTGTTCCTTCAGTTTACTTTTTAAATATGAACTTTGTGTTTAACTATATAGTCTAGTTGAAGCTATAAATTGTCATGGCTTTTTTTTTTTTTTTTTTGAGACAGAGTCTCACCTTAGCGCCCTTGGTAGAGTGCCGTGGCGTCACAGCTCATAGCAACCTCCGCGTCACAGCTCATAGCAACCTCCGACTCCTGGGCTTAGGCAATTCTCGTGCCTCAGCCTCCCAAGCAGCGGGGACCACAGGTGCCCACCGCAACGCCCAGCTATTTTTTTGTTGCAGTTCAGCCGGGGCCAGGTTTGAACCTGCCACCCTCGGTATATGGGGCCAGTGCCTTACTCACTGAGCCACAGGCACTGTCCTTGTCATGACTTTTTGTTGTTGTTTTCTCCGGGAGGACCTGGAAGCCTCTTTGTTATATCCCTTTTATCAGGATTCTACTGGCCATTGACATGCATATTAACCATAACTCAGTAAATGTCAATGTCATAATCCAGGGCTGAGGTGTTGGGTCCTTTATAGATCCTTTTCCTTAAAAAAAAAACTAAGAAATTGTTTTCGTTTCATTTAGGTATAGACTTTTCTTTTATGGTAGTACAACTTTGTAAGTTCTTGTTGCACTTTCAAAAGTAAACTAGTCTAGGCTCAGTGCCTGTAACTCAGGTGGTTACGGCACAGTCCACATATGCCGGGGCTGGTGGGTTCAAAATTGGCCCAGACCTGCTAAACGGCAATGACAACTAAAACAAAAAATAGCCAGGCATTGTGGCGGGTGCCTGTAGCTACTTGGGAGGCTGAGACAAGAGAATCACTTTAAGCCCAAGAGTTAGAGTTTGCTGTGAGCTGTGACGTCACAGCACTCTACTGAGGACCACATGGTGAGACTCTAGTATCAAAATGTACAGATAATAGATGTGATTCTGTTAGGCAAACCACAGTGGAACTGAAAAAGAAGGGGCTCCGATGGAGGTGGCTGACAAGAAGATGCTCAGCGAGCTTGCAAAGGACCTGCAGAAAAGGTATGTGCTGGCAGACGTGGGGGCAGGGAGGGTGTTCACCACCTCTGCTCTGCATCCCAGCTGAGTTCGGTGCGCAATCTATTTTATGTAACACTTGTTACAGCTTTACTTTTTCCTCTCCACATTGATAATGCACTTTTCTGTGCTTGATGGCTAGAGTGCAACATGAGATTTTTTTATTTCCAAATAAGAAACTAGAAAAACCTGCTTATAAAATTTATCTGAAATATTTGTTTTTCATTCATGTAGTCATTGTATATGTATTAGTCATACTCAATGAGTGAACTTTGTTCTTAAATTTTCAGTGACCTAGCTAAATATTTGCCCCTTTGTTTCCAGCCTGCCCACTGTCATGGCTCAGAACCTCTCTATACCTCTGGCTTTTGCCTGTCTTCTGCATTTAGCCAATGAAAAGGTAGGTAATTGTGGTAAGCATAACAGTATTTGAGTGTTCCCTATTTGTATCAACCCATTTGAACTTTTTATTATATCTTCCATGGGCTACAGTAGGATATCTTAAATATAGTGACTTATATAATACCTTCAACCCAAAGGATTAACCAGGCACCTAAAAATAACTTTTAAAAAGGTCACCAGGTTTGATTAGCAATGAAAATAGTAAAGAGGACCTAAATAAAAACTATTAGATGATACAATTGTGACTAGTTAGATCCACAACCTGAGAACATAAAATGTGCTTACTTTTCATTGAGTGTCAAAGACTTTAAGGGCTAAAGCTTGCCACTACCAAAGTCTAGATACATGGGAAACATGAGAGGAAAAAAGAGAAGAGAGATGAGGATGAAAGGAAGAGAGAGTAGTAAAATGAGGACGCAATGGCCAGGAAAGTGGAGCTGCCAAGAGCAGTGAAGAAAGTCTTGGACATACAGCTATTTGTCAGAAGGAAGGAGAGTCTAAAGGTGCCAGGTGGATCAGTGTGGCAGGCTCCTCCTGTGCCACAGCAGCTCACAGCTGTGCAGCTGTGGGATGGTTAGTGAGAGAAGAGAGGGGGACCCACCTTCTCAGGAGCTTGACTTAGGTAGGACTACATAGGTCACCGCAGTGAGGGCAGCCAGTACAAGTCCATACATTTGGGCACTACTGGGCACTTAGTGCCCTTCAGGGTCTCCAGCCAGCTGGCCCATAATGCAGACCTTGGTACTTGCAATGGAAGGAAAGCTGTGAGTTAGGGCATTATGGCTGCTGCGTGTACCACTGCAGTAGAATCTAAGCCTGCTCTGGGATAAGCACCCAGGCCCTGGAAGCAGAGGCAGGCCCTGAAGTGTCTGAATGCTGAAGTGTTGTTGGGAAGGTTCATTAGATAGGATTTTTTTTTTTTTGAGACAGAGCCTCAAGCTATCCCCCTGGATAGAGTGCTGTGGCATCACAGCTCACAGCAACCTCCAACTCCTGGGCTCAAGCGAGTCTCCTGCCTCAGCCTCCCAAGTAGCTGGGACCACAATGCCTGGCTATTTTTTGGTTGCAGCTGTCAATGTTGTTTGGCAGGCCTGGGCTGGATTTGAACCCGCCACCTTAGGTGTATGTGGCTGGCACCTTAGCCACTTGAGCCACAGGTGCTGAACCATTAGATAGGATTTCAAAGGATAGTAGCCAAAGTGGGCTGTTGGTAGAAATGCTCAGGATTTTGCACATGACAACATGTAACCTCTGGACTCATAATGAAGTCAGGAGCAGTGAGAATTTGCTCCATTTCCCAGGTCTGCCTCTGCTTAGGAAAGAGGTTCCCCTATAGGACTGGGATGGCCTGTGCAGCAGAGCCCACTAGCCATTCCAAGTGACCTACCAGTGGGAGTCAGGGACCAGTTTTTCTCTTGCCCATTCTTTAGCTCATGACTTCACTAAAGAAGAAAAAGATACTGTCCAGTTGGCAGAAGGTAGGTTTGATTTGCGTTGGAAATAGGTATAGAAGAGCCACTGAGCCAGGACCAAGTGTTGTGTGATTCTGACTGCTGAGCTAACCATAGGGCCTCTAACCATCAGTATGGGTATTCAAAACTAAGGCCTGAACAAGAGTCCAATTTAGCTCCCAAGAGGGAGTGATTATGCTTCAGAGGCACTGCAGATAGTTGTCAACCCAGGAATGAATGCTGAACTCATATGGCAGCTGATCAGAAGCAGAAAGGCAGTGGCTGACACTGGAGACGTGAAGGCAAGGGTGGCAGGCACTTAACACCTGTCCGTGGTTATGGGGGTGGTACTGACACATCCTGATTTGTCTGATGTCAGATACAAACTGCATGAAGAAAGAATGACTATTAGAACATAAAAGTCTTAACACAATAATTAAGTAAATGAGGTGAAAGCTATATTAATTACTTTGATGTAAGCACTCCAAATTGTATAAAAAAATCAACACATTGTACCCTACAAATGCATAAATGTATTCATGATCTATGTGTATATGACTTAATAAAAGGAAAAAAAATGAGAAAACAAAAGAAAGAATGACTATGGAAAAATAAAGTAAAAATACATATTGTTATTATCCTGACAAATCCACAAGTGGCTCTGCTGAGCAGTCTCCATCTGAGGTATATAGCACGCAGGCCATCGACCTGTCTGACTTCAGAAGAATTGCTGGGAAGTGGTTGGGGGGAGGCCTGGAATCTCATTCTTACACCATCTTTGTGGACATAGATGCTGGTGTTCTAGCACATCAGGCTCCTAAAGTTTAGGGTGCTTCCAAAGCTCAGAAACCCTGCCCTGGGCTGTGTATCTCCACAGAAACCTGCCTTTTTACTGTGAGAGAGCAGCTTCGCGTCTCTCACTTGGTTCTCAATTAGTCTGGCTAGGTCAGCACTGCTAAGAATCATTAGTGATTCTGTGACTTCCCTAAAGATTATGCTGCTCTGACTCCACCTCTGTTCTCCTGCCCTCAGTAGCAGTGTGGGCTTGTTCATTTTGCTGTGATCAAAGTCTCTTCTTAAGGGCCCCAGAACTCAGCATTTGGAGAATGGGGGATAGCTAAAACCCATAACTTACTGAGCTGAGCACTGAGACCATTACTGAGGCCTGTTTTTGCTATTTGAGAAGATTTCCCATGATAATCTACAGGGATCTGTGATAACTTGAAGCTTAGAACCACCAAGAGAAATATTCTCAGCACTTCATATGAGAACTTGACCTTTTCTTGGCCTTCCTTCTCTTAGTCTTTCACTCTTATCTGGACTTTTATTCCACCACTCTGGTAACAATCTTACCCTCAGATATGAAGTGTGATGGGGCTTCAGGTCCAGTGATGGGCATGGGGCCCTCTGCCTCCAGGGTTGTGCATGCCAGCAGTGTGTGACTGAGTAGCCAAACCTAAGCAACTTTGGAACCTGAGCTGCAGAAAATGTGCAAGGTGGGATCTGAGCTGTCTACCTTGAGCAGCATAGGAAGGTGCTCCAGGAAGAGGTGTTATGCACCAGCCCAGCCTATCTGCTTCCCATTTACAGTAAGGAGCGGGGTTTGGTGGTGAAGTTAGTCAGAAGCCTACTGCTTAGTCCTGAGGGAAACTGCCTGGGATTTGTGAAGAGAGTTCCTGAGTGGGAGCAAGAGTTGGAGTGTGGGGGAAAGGCCTATGCAGAGACTAGAGAGAGGGGGCAGCTGCAGGGACATGATGATGGATGGGGCCACAGGGTAGCAGGGGGAGAGTGGGTGCCTGGAGGAGGCAGATGTGGGTGGGTTTCAGTTCCCTACGGTTTCAGTTCCCTATTGTCAACTGTGATCTGAAATATTAAATGAACAATTCAGCAAATAATAATTCATGTTTTAAGTCGCATGCTATTCTGAGTACCATGATGAAATCTTGCTGTCTTCTCCAGCACATGAATCATTCCTTTGTCCAGACTGTCCACACTGTCAACACTCCCTACCCCTTAGTCACTTAGTAACTTCTTGATTATCAGACCAACTGTCACAGTATTGCAGTGCTTGTGTTCAAGTCATCCTTATTTTACTTAATTGTTCCATTTTTTTAGTTATCTTTGTTAATTTCTTGCTGTGCTTAATTTCTAAACTTTATCAAAGGTATGTATATATAGGAGAAACAGTATTCATGGAGTTTGGTACTATCATTGGTTTCAGGCACCCAGTGGAGGTCTTGGAACATCCCCCGAGTACAAGGAAAAACTATGGTTTGTGGCTCCTGGTGGCCTCCCCATCTGCTTCCCTTAACTATTTCAGGGCAGATAGCTCATCTTAGGCCTTTTACAGGTAGAGTATTACAGGAACCAGAGCCAGAGAATTTTGCTTTTTTCCTGTGAATGGTAAGGCTTGGGAAGCAGTTTCATCATGCAAATTATATTTGCTATAATATAATTTTCCTTACATGTATGATTATGGGACATACTTCATTTTTTGTCGTCACTGCCTGGTTGCCCCAGTTGAATTTGGTTTAGGATTCATTCTCAGTATATCAAAGTCCATGTGCTTTGGTTTTTCCTCAGAATCTAAAGCTGGAAGGAACAGAGGACCTTTCTGATGTTCTTGTGAGGCAAGGAGTCTGAATTCCCTGCCGAGAAGTCAGCAGCAGGAGGCCCTTCACTTTTTCAGTGGCCGGGACATCCCCACTCTGGGTGAAGGAAAGATGCAGTGGGCTTGTGGCAAGGCTGTCATCAACTATCAAAGTGCCTTTATGTCTGATGCTCTTCCCTTTGTCTCCAGTGCGGTCTGGGTGCCTGGACTCTGAAGCTGCCCTTGACTGATGACAGCTTTCTGTCCTATGGTGACCGACCACCTAGGAGTGGGGAGGGCAAAGAGGATAAGGGTTCTATCCTGGATTATGAAGACCTATATCAATGTATAATTTTAGTCTCCTAAATTGATGGGTGGTACTTTTTAAACTTTACTCTGATAAAAAACAATTTTCAGTAGGCACTTAATGTTGTCCTTAAAGAGCTACCTAAGCCACATACATAAAATACAACATTTGTACACTTATAAATGTATATATAATGCTTAAAAATAAAATCATTCTGAATAATATGCCTGGCAAAATATTTCAGTGTCCACTAGATAAGTATTAGATCTGGTCTTATCCAAAAGGGAAATGCAGTCCTGTTAGCAATCTGGGATATCCACGTGTTTGTATAAGGCAGGCTGTGCTTAAGGGCTAAGATGATTTGCCTCAGAGGGGAATGGAGGAGAGGGAAATCCCTCGCTGGAGATAAAGATCTCAATATTAGGGGTATGGTTTTGTTTTTTGGTTTGTTTTGTTTTTTGACAGAGTCTCACTAGAGACTAGTGTACAATAGTGTCAACCTAGCTAACAGCAATCTCAAACTCCTAGGTTCAAGTGATCCTCCTGCCTCAGCCTCCTCAGTAGCTGGGACTATAGGCACCCATGACAATGCCCAGCTAATTTTTCTATATTTAGTAGAGGCAGGGTCTTGCTTTTGCTCAGGGTGGTCATGAATTCTTGAATTCAAGGGATCCTCCTGCCTTGGCCTCCCAGAGTGCTAGGATTAGAGGCATGAGCCATGCCTGGCCTGGGTCCATGTCTAAATGCCTATAAATTCTGCTGGAGGGCAATGGTAGTAACAATTACTAACATCTATTAAGTGTTTACTAGTTCTCTTCTGTGAATTACTTCATTTAGCCTTCTCTGAATCCCTCTAAGGAATGTACTGTTATTACTCCCATGTTACAGAGGAGGGAACAGGTACACAGAGGTGAAGTTACTTGCCTAAGGGCAGCCAGTTGACTGTGGGGACCAGGTAATCTGCCTCCAGAGTCTGCTCTTAGCTACTCCACCATAAGCTGCTCTAGTCATCCAGGCTCAGCAGCAGATGGAGAGCAATGCTAAGTGGGGTTCATTCAGTTCCACAGAATTCAGCACACTCACAAATGTAAAATTTCTTTCCATAACCTCAAGAAAATAGGGAAATGAGCTTGCAATTTGGAACAATATTGCTGATCCAAGTAATTATTGACTGGTCCTCGGTCTCTACCAGAGCACCTGTCACCATTCATTGGCTAACTAGAGATGTTGGATGAGAGCCCAGAAGCAGTGAAGGATATAATTGGTGATTAGTTCTGATAATAACTTGCTCTTATGCCAAAAACCACAGAAAACAAAAACAATTCTCTTCTCCCAGGAAGGTACTTTCCAGATGGTGTCCAAAATATTACCCTTTGTACTCTAATGAGAGGGTTAGACTTGAGAAAATGCTTTGATAGGAAAAATAGTGATGGCATAGGGTGGGAAGCCACACCCTGTCTTGCTGGTGCTAAAGTCTCCCAACAATCTTTTCCAGACCGTGTAAGTACTGGGCCTCTTGCTCTCTTTTTATTCTTGAAAGTACAACTGGTCAACCTCATTCCCTCAATTAGTAACACTAAAGGAGGCTCAGCGGGCGCCAGCCACGTACACCTAAGGTGGCGGGTTCAAATCCCCAGCCCGGGCCCGCCAAACAACAATGATGGCTGCAACCAAAAAATGGCTGGGCATTGTGGTGGGCACCTGTGGTCCCAGCTACTTGGGAGGCTGAGGCAGGAGACTCGCTTGAGCCCAGGAGTTGGAGGTTGCTGTGAGCTGTGGTGCCATGGCACTCTAGATAGCTTGAGGCTCCGTCTCAAAAAAAAAAAAAAAAAAGTAACACTAAAGGGGTTAGTACC
>CAUYQV010132177.1:0-23980 GCA_963574575.1 Galagoides demidoff
TCCCCCTGGGTAGAGTGCCATGGCATCACAGCTCATAGCAACCTCCAACTCCTGGGCTCAAGCGAGTCTCCAGCCTCCGCCTCCCAAGTAGCTGGGACCACAGGTGGCCGCCACAACGCCCGGCCATTTTTTGGTTGCAGCCATCATTGTTGTTTGGCGGGCCCAGGATGGGGATTCAAACCCGCCACCTTAGATGTATGTGGCTGGCGCCTTAGCTGATTGAGCCACAGGCACCGAGCCAAGCAGTAACAGGATGTTGAGTGCCACCAGCTGTTGACCACTTTTGAGCCACTGTTCATAATAAAGCCAAGTATTGAGAGAGTGCTCACTATGTGCTAAGCACTATGCTAATGACCCATTTAATCTTTACTAAAAAGCAGTGGTAAGGGGGCTGTGCCTGTGGCTCAAAAGGGTAGGGGACTGGCCCCATAGGTGGCATGTTCAAACCCAGCCCTGGCCAAAAAAAAAAAAAAAAAGCAGTGGTAAGTAGATATAAAAAAATTGTTTTCACAATGAAGGAACTCAGGCCCAGAGGGATTCCATGATCCAGGGCCACACAGCTCAATGTGGAAGAGCCACACCCGGGATTTGGCAAAGCCAGCTCCAGAGCTAGGTCTTTCTCTCTCTTCTCTGCTGTCTCAGGCCAGAGAGGGCAGCACAGCTGTGGCTAGGGCTAAGGAGCAGGTGTTCTGGGCAGAGGGCATCTATGAACAGCTGCATAGAGGTGAGACTCTTGAGCAATGTCAGTGCTGTCAAGCTGGAGACTAGGGGCTGGAGGGGGCCATCATTGTGCCCCTGGCCAGCTGTGGGCCAGGGAGACTGAGGTGAGGTCAGCTGTGGGCCTCAGCCTGGTGGGGCTGATGCCTTTCTGTCTCACCTCATCTGGGTTACAGAGAAGATTGGCGTGCTGTGGACACAGGAATGATTTCCTAATGTGATGGAGCCTTTCTAGAGACATTAAAATGCTGCAACAGCCCTGTGGGAGGGGGATTAAGAGCCATTTCTGTGAAGGGGCTCAGAGAGGCTGCTGGTCCTCCTGCAGGCCCTTGCTCCAGCCTTCCCTCCCCAGAGTCAAACTCAGTCTCCTGATTCTTGAGTCCTCTTGGATGAGAAGGGATGATCTCCAATCCCCTTCTGAGATCACTATTCTAGGATTCCAAAGCAAAGGCACTATAAGGGGGGCCAACACATTCAAGGTTTACTTGCATAACTGACTGGGTTGTCAGGGAGACTGGTGTATGAGTGAAACGGGCAGAGAAAACTTGTGATACAGCTCATCAGCAGGTGCAGCTCTGTGGGTTGGCCACAGCAGGAGCAGAACAAGAGTGAGGTCTGGCTGAGGGGGGCCAGGAAGGGAGCCTGGCCCAAAGCTGAGGCTGTTTCTCCTCTTGCACCCCCTACACACAGGTATGTCCAGAGTCTCCTGGACATCATGGAATTCCTGGACAAGGACCCTGAGGACCATCGTACCCTGAGCCAGTGAGTGGGGGCTCTGGTTGGGGGTGTGAAGGCAGGTGCCAGTGAAGGGCACCTGAGTCACAGCCCTAAAGGTAGAAGTGCCAACAGGTAGAAGGATAGACCCTGTCCTTCAGGGACATCCAGTCTGAGTGGGAGACAGACTGTACTTCAGGGAGCCCCAGTCTGATGGGAGAGACACCCACACCATTCTCAAGGTGCCCTGGATAGGTGAGAGCCAACATTTGCCCTTAGGGGGACTGAGGACTCTGGGCTTTTGAGCAGCTACAGGATTCAGGACAGGCTTTGGAAGGAGCTAAGAGGGCATGGTGTGCCCATCAAGTTGAAAAGGGTGGCGTAGGTGAGGACACTGTGAAGAGAGTCAGAAGTGGAGCCAGAGGGTGTCCCCAAGACTGGGCTGGGTGGAGATGAACATCTGCCCTCCCCTGCAGGTTCACTGATGCCCTGGTCACTATCCGGAACCGACACAATGATGTGGTGCCCACCATGGCACAGGGTGTGCTTGAGTACAAGGACACCTATGGAGATGATCCTGTCTCCAACCAGAACATCCAGTACTTCCTGGACCGCTTCTACCTCAGCCGCATCTCCATCCGCATGCTCATCAACCAGCACAGTGGGTGCTCGGGCTGTGGGAGGGGGGTAGCCTACTGGCACAGTGGGTGCTTAGGCTGTGGGAGAGGAGGTCAGCCAGCACAATGGGTGCTGGAGCTGCAGGAGAGGGGTGGTCTACTGGCACAGTGGGTGCTCAGGCTGTGGGAGGGGTGGTCAGCCTGCACAGTGGGTGCTTGGGCTGGGGGAGAGGGGTGGTCTACTGGCATAGTGGGTGCTTGGGCTATGGGAGGGGTGGTCTACTGGCATAGTGGGTGCTTGGGCTATGGGAGGGGTAGTCAGCCAGCAGAGTAGGTGCTTGGGCTTCAGGAGGGGGGTGGTTTACTGGCACAGTGAGTGCTTGGGCTGGGGTGCTGGACCCCAGGTAGATAGCTGGCTATTTTAGGGGCCTTGGCCTTCATTCAAACCCCCCCCTCAAAAGAGTTACTGCTTCCAAAATGGAAAAAGAAAATGGCAGCATTGAAATTTATTGTTTTAAATGTTTATAATATATAAAATGATGTCACAGCTTTAAATTTTTTTTTTATTTAGTATTCATAGAAAGTCTCATTACATTCAAAACCAGTTTGTTGTTCAGAGTTTTTTATTCTAGGAGGATTCGCTATGATTGTTGAGAAATTATGCCCAATTGTCAATGAAACAAGTTCCTCATGCTCAAATAATTTCAAAAGCAAGATGATGAAAGTTGTCTTATAATGTTATAGTACAAGAAAAGAATAAATGTAATGTGGATTGTGATGTGAAGAGAGAGCTCTGAAAAGAATGCTGCAGGCCCACAAAGGCCCCAGAATGGCCAGATCCAGGAGTGAAGGGGTCAAAGGGTCAGGGAAGAGAGAGCAGGGAGAAGGAGGGGTGCAGCTTTAGGACTGAAGCCCACAGAGGTGGTACAGGGTTGGAGAGCCTTGGGAGAAGAGAAGGTACTGAGGGCAGGCTCTGTGGCCCAGCCAACAGCACCCTCCCTCCCTGCCCACAGCCCTCATCTTTGATGGCAGCACCAATCCAGCCCATCCCAAACACATCGGCAGCATTGACCCCAACTGCAACGTGTCAGAGGTGGTCAAAGGTGAGCCAACTGTGCCTGGCCCCCAGAGGAGCCTCCCCTGGAATGACCCATTCCCCAGAGAGTGGGCCATAGCCCCATGGGTTTAATATTGGTGATAGCCAATGTCAATGTCAAGAAGACTGCCCACTGGCTGGACCACCCACTACCTGACTGGCCATGTCTTCTCTTAGATGCCTACGACATGGCCAAGCTCCTGTGTGACAAGTATTACATGGCCTCACCTGACCTGGAGATCCAGGAGATCAATGGTGAGCGTGTGTGTCTGTCTCGGGGCTGGGAGCATGGGAAAGCAGGGTGAGACAGGAGTCAAGATATGGCCTGTTTCCTAGACAGGGAGAAGCAGAGCTGTTAGTATATTATTATTTTTAATTCATTTGATGAATATTTAGTAAACAGTAAATAAAAAGACAGTCAAGGTCCCTGTTCTTATAGAGCTTATATTCTTGGTGCTGGAGAGGTCAAGGAATGGGGCCTTTAACCAGTGAATGAATAAATAAAGGTAATTTCAGGTCATGGTAAATAACAGGAAGAAAATCAAATAGGGTACAGCAATAAGTGGCATGTTAGATGGCAAATCAGCTTGATTGCCTTTCCAGGAGATTCCCCCTTGCTACCCCCCAGGTGGGGTGATCATAGCTGTCTGTCCACCCCAGGTCTCAGCTCCACCCTGGAGGAAGGGAAGGAGGGTGTAGAGAGCAGGACCCAGGAATCAATCCCCTCCCTTCCATGAGTCACCTGGTTACAGCAGCCCAGGGGAGGATTTAGTCTATAGCTGGGTGGCAAATGCCCCGTTAAAACTTTGGGGGCAGGCCAGGCATGGTGGCACTCTGGGAGACCGAGGCAGGTGGATTGCTTGAGCTCAGAAGTTCAAGACCATCCTAAGCCTGAGCAAGAGGGAGACCCTGTCTCTAAAAATAGCCATGTGATGTGGTGGGCGCCTATAGTCCCAGGTATAGGTGGGAGGCTGAGTGAAGAGGATCGCTTGAGCCCAAGAGTTTGAGGTTATTGTGAGCTATGACACCACAGCACTCTAATGAGGGCGACAAAATGAAACTCTCAAAAAAAAAAACTTTAGGGAAGGGGTGTCTTTTAGTAAAAGAAGGAAGGAAGAATGGCTGCAAGAATAAGGTAGTTGAGTGGTGACCTCTTGATAATTCCCTAACCTTTGGTCTTGACCCTCTCTACAGCAGCCAACTCCAAACAGCCGATTCACATGGTCTATGTCCCCTCCCACCTCTACCACATGCTTTTTGAGCTCTTCAAGGTGAGTAAGCTGGGGGCTGGTCCCCTTGGGTTTAGAGTCAGGGCCACCTGTCCCCACATGGCCCTCATGCATCTCTCATCTCTTACCCTCTGCAGAATGCCATGCGGGCCACTGTGGAAAGCCACGAGTCCAGCCTTGTTCTCCCACCTATCAAGGTCATGGTGGCCTTGGGTGAGGAAGATCTGTCCATCAAAGTATGTGACCATTGGCCTCAGAAACCAGGGAGCATTGGGGGTGGGACCTTCCCTCCTGCCTGGGGAGGATACTCCTTTTCTCCCACATTATGAGCAGATCCTGGGGTAGGGAAGGCCAGGGGTGGGTGTGAGGGGGAAACTGAGCTCTGGAGGGTCCCTGACATGTCCCATCTCTCTCAGATGAGTGACCGAGGTGGGGGTGTCCCCTTGAGGAAGATTGAGCGACTCTTCAGCTACATGTACTCCACAGCACCTACTCCCCAGCCTGGCACCGGAGGGACCCCACTGGTGAGATGGCTTTGCTCCTGTGCCCCGCCCACCTCTGAAGGATGCTTGTCTCAATTTTCACCTCTTGCTTCCTTGTTTCCATGTTCCCTCTTCACCATGTGGTGTTGGTCACCTCCCCTGAGTTTAGGCCCCTTGTTCCTCCTCTGTCTCCCCAACCTGCCTACCTGTCAGGTGTCTCTCTGCTACCTCCCTCTCCACTCTGTCCACCCTCCATCCCCAGTTTCTGACTTTCTCTTGGCTGTGCCTGGCTTACCACCTCTCTGTTTAGGAATTTGAGACTCAGAAGGAGCCCTGGGACCGGCCCAGACCTTCTGGCAACCTGATCAGACCTCCTCTCCTGGCCCAGCCCATCTCCTTATGTCTGTGACCCCCTTCTGTTCATCCTTCAAAATTTCTTCTGCACTCTCCCCCCCTGCACACCCCAGCTCAGTACCCTTCCCTCACCCCCAAGGCTCCAGCAGGCCCACCCTCTTCAACACTCACCTCATCATGCTACCTTTCTGCCTCCTGCAGGCCGGCTTTGGTTATGGGCTCCCCATTTCCCGTCTCTATGCCAAGTACTTCCAGGGAGACCTGCAGCTCTTCTCCATGGAGGGCTTTGGGACCGATGCTGTCATCTATCTCAAGGTGAGGGCCTCCCTGAGAGCCTGGCCAGAGGAGGGCATTGCTGCCAGGTCCTGGGCTGGATTGGTCTGTGTTAGGTTTCCTATCCACCCCACCCTCCAGTTCTTTCCAGGTTCCAGACTGGGGGAATCAGAGCAAAGCTCCAGGTCCTCAACCTGAATAATCCCAACCCTCAGAAACATACAACTTCACAAGGAATGTCAGGGAGTCTAGTCTTGATTAAAATCCCTATTTTGGCATCCTTCCCTTGTCAGACCCAGAAGTTGGGGGGAGGGACCCACAGGTCTTGTCACTCAGTTTAGAGGGGAAGATGGAGGCCCAGAGTTGGTCACCTTGCTGAGGGTCACACAGCCCAGCCTTCTCCCTCCCTGACCCTTGGAGGGAGCAGCTTTCTTGAATGAACCCTGAACAAGACACAGAGGAACAGACCCTTCCATGGGTCTTTCCAGGCCCAGGTCAGTGATCTCGACCAGTGGCTGGTGGCTGGGCTGACTCTAACTTGGGATGGGACATGCGTATCAGGGTTAGCACAACCCAACCTAAGGAAAGGGTTGTCTGCTAAAGAGTGGGCAGGGCACAGGGAGAGGAGAGGCTGACCTTACCATCTCTTAGGCCCTGTCCACGGACTCGGTGGAGCGACTGCCCGTCTACAACAAGTCAGCTTGGCGCCACTACCAGACCATCCAGGAGGCTGGCGACTGGTGTGTGCCCAGCACGGAGCCCAAGAACACATCCACGTACCGTGTCAGCTAGGGCCACCATACATCTGCCCCTGAGAGGGTGGCCTACAGTCTCTGGGTCCGGCCACCACGGTGACCCTCCCCACCCCTGGGGGTGGGTTCTCCCTGATGACCAGGTTGTCTGTATGGAAATCACCATGGTAACTAGCCCATGGTGGTCCCTAAGTGCCAATCTGCCTCTGTGGAGGCCCCTTGGCAATCTCCCTGCTGTCGGTGTCTGTGAGTGATGCCTGAGGGTTGGGGATATCTCTACCCTGATGGATTTTTCCATGTGGTCCTCCTCTCCGAGACCAGGGTTGTCACTTCTCTGCCAAGGGTCCTAGGTCCCCCTCACCACCCTCCACAGCCCTGGCCATCCAGGTGGATGCCCCTGCTTGCCTTATTCCCCCAGTCCCTATGGGTGCCCTGCCCTGGTCCATAGTCAGTGTTAAGAAGGGGCTGGCTGGTGCCCTTAGTTCTAGGAGTGAGTGGGAAAAGGGGATGTACCTTGGGCACCTGTCAGAGACCTGGTCCTACCACCTCTCCCTCCACTCTGGGCTTTAAGGTCAAGGTTGGCGGGTGGGGGTTCCCACCTGGGGTCCACTCCTAATGTGGGAGGAACCTGGGAAGACCTAGAGGTCACCTGCCCAGCCAAGCTGCTCCAGGCCCTGCAGGCAGCCTTGGCAGTGTTTGTGCCACTGCCAGAGCCTCTCCCCAGCATGTCCTCATGTGCTGACACACCCACTCAATCCTGCCTGAGCTCCAGCCCCCAGCCCCCACTGTGCCTGGACACGGGTACTCAGCGTGGCTTTCTCCCTAGAACACTCTTATGTACATAGCTAGTTTTATAACCCTGAATGCCCCACCCTCCCCTTAGCACACAGGGGGTTAAAACTGTGTGCCCCTCCCAGTGGCTATGATGGTGACAGTGATATCCACAGTAAAGAGGAGATTGAGTCTGTGGCTGAGCTGTGTTTCTGGGGGGAGGGGAACACAGAGACTGAGGTACCCTGTGACCAACACATGACGCACTCGGGACATCCAGCCCAGCTCGGGGCCTGACCCAGTGTGCACTGTGAGTAAATGCCAGGCAAAGCCACTCATTCAGAACACCTGACAGCCAAACACCAAGGGACAGACTTGTCATCCTACCACACTCAGGGCATAGCACCGTCCCCATAGCCCAGCCCAATCCCCCAACTGGGCAAACAGAAAGGTCACTGGCACATCATAGTGTTTATTGAAATAACTTGAGAACCGCCTCCCCCATCACATGCAGGTGGGCACCCACTTGAGCTCCTGACAGCTTCAAGGACATGGGTGCCTCCAACCTCCCACTGGCCCCTCCACCAGACCCAGATGGTACCAGTGTCCCCATATCTCATTATTCCTCTGAAACTCCTCTCCCAGCAAAGATGGCAGAGGGGAAGAAAGGGCTGAGTCCCAGGGCCAGTGCTCTGGCTACAAGCCATAGCCCCTGGGCAGGACTGAGGGGAGTCAGCATGCACTGGGTCCTGCCCACCACTATAGGCAGATGTGAGGAGGTGGAGGGGGGATTCTAATCAGAAGCCCCTGGCTCATTGGTAATTCTGACCAGTGCTCCAGAAGCTGGGCTGGCTGCTGGCCAGCAATGCACCCAGAAAATCTCTCCCTGGACATTTCCTTAAAAGGATAGATGCCATCCCCAGACTGCAGATAGACTCCACCCCACCCCACCCCCAGGAGCTGCCCCAGCCCTTCTTTACTCCCAGTGAACCTGAAGCCTGCAGCTTGTCTGCCAGTTATGGAGCAGGGCAGCCAGAGTAGGGCTGATGAAGCCTTCTGATCTATCAACTGCCAGTACCCCTGAATGTTGCTTCTCTGCCTGGCTAGGGTGAGGAATCACTAGTTCAGCACTCCTAAGCCTTGGTGGAGGGGTATCCACATTCCCCACTAGCTCCCAAGTTTGCTCTGCCCTCGAAGAGGGAACAGCGGGAGAAGTGGATCCTGGCTTGGAGAATGGGTCAAAGACCAGTACTTAATTGGGCCCCAAAAGGTGCTAACCTATTATCTTGCGCACTGGGACCCACAGGACAGAGGAGGGTAAAGAGAGGAGAGGTGTCATTATCTCTTCCTTCTCCTAAAGTCCTTGCAAAGATCATGCTTATCTTGATCCAAATGTCATGCTTTTTCTGGTCTATCGAGGAGTTCAGCTGGGTGTCTACCCTGAGTGCTTCTTGCTGCAGTGCTCACTGACCTCCCTGGGGAGCAGGGTAGAGCTCCCCAGCACACAGCCACCTCGGAGAGCTGGAAGGGAACAGCTCTGTCCATCTACTGCTTCTGAGATGCTCGGCCCATTTCTCTGAGCCCTGGGCTCAGGGCCTCTGGCAGACAGGCATCTTAGCTTACTTCCCTTGCCCCAGCCCCACCCTGGCCTGAAGGCTGAGGGTTAGCCTGACCCAGGGTCCTCTGGGCTCCCAGACTTGCTTCAGCCCTGGCCTGTCTGGCTTCTCCCTTCATCCACCTCTTCCCCCAGGAACTCTGTGCTAAACAAGTCCTCGGAATGGGATTTATTACTGGGCCTCTTCCTGGATCTCTCTTTCTGGGGGCCCTGGATCCAAACAGAGTGATGGGGTGAGAGAGGGCATGTCCCCCGTGAGTGTAGGCCCAGACCAGCCCAGGTGTGGCACCCATAGTGAGGCCCTGTGCCCGCTGAGCCCATGGCTACCCATGCCTGGGCGCCAGCGCCTGCCTTGCTCTCTGTCCCCTAGCTCTTCTGGGCCTCCTGCTCCCGGCGCCGGAGCTTCTCCCGCTGCCTCGCGGCCTTCTCCTGGGCCTTACGTTCCTTTTCGGCAGCTGCTGCCAGCTCCTTCAGCTTCCGCTTCACTAGCGCCCGGTCATGCGAGTTGCTGAGCCCTAGGCTCTGGGGAGGAATCCAGGGGTAAGGGAGGAGTCCCCAGCCCAGTCCTGGTCTTCTGCCCCAGGTGTACTCTCTATGGAGCCCTGTGAATCCTGCCTGAAGAGAGGCCCCGCCTCCCAAGCTTGACTAGCCAGAATTGTGGGAGGAGGGGAGAGCTAGGGCTTCCAGGCCCTTAACCCCTCCCCCAGGCCTTGGATCCTACCTTGGCATGACATGTCCAAACTCCTGAGACCCAGAGATGGGGACAGACCTGCTCAAGGTCACACAGATAATCAGTGGTCAAGGGCCCTCCCTATTTCCAGAGACTTCCTGGGGGACTCTCCTCACCACTCTTTCCCCAAACATCTCAGCAGAGAGGAGGAGATGAGCTAGGAACCTCCTGGGCAAGATCAATAGCCATCCCTTCCTCCCTCCCCCATGACCACCAGCGTCGGAGACAGAATCAGGAGTTGACCAGGGGGACTCCTAGCTTCCCATAATAGTAGGAAATTCATGAGTGTCAAGGGTCAGATGACAGTCCTAGAGGGCAACATCAGCCTGGAGGCTTGGACTGGAGCTTGAAAGTCAAACCAAAGTATTGAAGTTTTAAGTCAATCTGGGGTCCCACACCACACCACAGAAACTAGCCCAGGGGCCTTGCCTAGGGGTCAAAGGTCATGGCAGTGGCCATGATGGAGTGAGAAAGTCAGCCCAGTAGGCTGGGCTGAAGGTCAAAATCAGGATGAGGGACTTCCCATCCTCGGAGGTTGCCTCAAGCTCCGGCGGGGTCCCAGGCCTTCCACTCTGACCCACCTTCAGTTTGCTTCCATCCAGCTGTAGTAGCTGTGGTCCGTCCACCTGCCGCGCGGCAAACTCCGCAGCATACTGCTCCAGATTGAGGCTGTGCAGCCACTGGCCCACCTGCTGACTGGTCCAGTGGTGGACAGTGGGGAGGGGTTCATCCAGGAACTGGGGTGGAGACCAAAGTATGTCAGGGGGAGGCTTGGCCGGTGACCTGCACACCTGGTAGAGTCAGAGGTCAGGGCTCCAGCAGGCCGAATGGGCCAACCTTGCTCACCTCATCCGAAGACTGGGACAGTGTATGATAGGGGTAAGAACATTTGGCCTCCTGCCGAGGCCCACTCGGGATCTTGGGGCTGCTGCTTGGGGGCGTGGAGTCATCACTCAGGGTGGATTCCTAGACAGGAAGGGGTGCTGAGGTAAGAGCTCACCTCCAAGCCCAAAGGAATTTTCCCCAGCCTACCACCCCAATCTAGATGGAGTTAAATCCTGGACTAGTTTCTAGGAGTTGCTCAGAGCCCCTTGTGCATGAGCCAGGAGCTGTTGTGTGGGGCATCAGGATCTGAGGCCTCTGGAAGGGCAGACAGTCATCCAGAGGACAAGGGGCTAGAACTAAGCCAGGCAGGATAGCAGAAATGGAAGAGGTCTCAGACCATGTGTTGCTTCTTACAGGCAGGCTTCTAGGATGCCCCCCAGGCTGGGTCAGGTGTCCCTGGTAAGTGCCTTTCACCTGGCCTCTAGCACCACAGATTGAAAGTGCCTGGTTAGAGGCCTTTATTCCCACTGGACTATGAGCTTTATAAGACCCCAGGCTGTGTTTGTTCACCCAGGACTTAGCACAAGGAAAGGAATGAAGCGAGGAAAGAAGAAAATCCCAAGTCAGAGGGACTCTTTCTGTCCAAATTCTCATCTTTCTCCTCTGCCCCAGGTACATATAAGGTACAGAGCCATAGAACAAGCACTGGGCTTGGAGTCACAAAACCTTGCAACTAAAGCTGTATAAGTCTTTGGGCAAGTCCCCTCTCTCTGGGCCTTCATTTGCTCATCTGTACAATGGGTACAATTGTGCCTTCCCTTCTCCCTAATTCACTGAGCCTGGATGACAGTGAGCAAAAGCATGTGTTTGGAACTTCATAAACTGTAGAAGGCTGTCATAAGCAGATGCTCACTGTTGCTTGTTACTTAATCTCACTTCTCCCACAGGGAGCATTCAGAGAATTGGTTGGGGTCCTATTTGTCTGTCTCCCCCAAGTCTTACCCTACCAAGCAGGCAGCCCAACTCTTAGCTTGGAAGTAAGGTTAGAACCAACCCAGGCAGAAAAGCAGAATGGAGCAGATCTCAGGCTAGGTGAACAGTAGGAAAATCATAGTGTTCAGTGTTCTGTGCTGAATGGATAGAAGAAGCTGTGAATGAATCAATGAATGAACTACTCAGAATGTTCAGAATGAATGTTCATTCATTCAGTAAGTGAATGAATGAACTCAGAATGGTTGAAGAAATGGATCACTGAGTGGTTCCATGGAAGAGCCAATAGACTCCAGGAATGCCTGAATCCCCGCCCAAGCCAGGTGAAGTAGGCCTCCATGGCACTTGTGTCTAGGGACCAGTATGGGGTCAAGAACGTCATGGACTTACCTGGGAAGCTGACTTCTTAGGGCTGAAGCCCTCATGTTTAGGAGAGCAGGCAGGGGATGTGGTACTGCCTGAGGACGCTGAGCCCTTGCCGCTGTCTGTGAACCAGGAAAAGGGCAGGAACGGGGAGCCCCCTGACCTTCCAGACCCCTCCACTGACTCCCTGCAGAGAGAGCATCCAGCATGAGTGTGGGCACAGAGGGTTGAGCCAGGCCCTCAGGTGCCATGGGGCTCTGTGGGCACCTCCTACCTGCTGCCCATGGACAAACGGTTGCTGCCCTTCTCTTTCCGGCTCTTGCCTGTGGATGCCCTGCGCAAGGTGACCCTGTGGGGAGGGAAGGGGTGAGTTGGGCAGGGCTGCACTGTGCCACCTCTCACTCCAACAGCTCCAAGCCCTGTGTATGGTCCTGCTTCCCACTCACCCCAGGTCCAGGAACTTTCGGCGAGTCTTCTTATCCAGGCCGATGGTGGGGCTGGCAGGCTCAGGAGGGCTGGCATCGCGGCTGTCATCTTTCAGGGGAGGGGAAGGAAGGAGATAGCTATGTGGTGGCCTGCCTGCCTCCTTCACCAATGCGGGTGACTTAGAATCAAGCAACCTGGCTCTGGAGCCCTCTGCTAGCTGTGTGAACTGGGACAAGTCATTTTATTTCTCTTGGCTTCCTTTCAAATAACACCACCTGTCTATTTCATGGCACCTAAGAGGATGCCTATGAAAGCCCTTTACAAACTACAAAGCACTCCAAGAAGTCAGAAGCCACTGCTATTTACTCTTAATTTTATTCTGTTCAACTTCTAACCAGCCTTCCCATCCCCGCTCAAACGTCCATTCCTCAGAGAAGCCTTCCAGGAGGCTCCCAGCTAGCTCAGGCATCCTGATAGGAGCTGTCCTGCTGCCACTGTGCAGATTATCGGCCTCGCGTTTATCATGATTTGTAACCATACACTTAGTTAAAGGATGATCTGATTGTCTCTCCCCTCAACTACAGCCCCATGAGGGCAAGGACTGTATCTGCTCATTTGGATGTCCCAGAGCCCAAGTAGTGTCTGGCACAAAGTTGGCTCGAGGTAAGTGAGTGAGGGGCGGCGGTCACTCCGCACCCCCACCTCCACAAGCCACCTGCCTTACCCCACCAGCTCTTTCAGGGATGAGGTCGCCGCTTCCTTCACTCACCTTCGCTGTGCGGCTCCGCCCGCAGGTGGCGGCGCAGGAAGCAGGGCGAGCTGTCTGAAGAGGGGGCGGAGCGCGGCGGCGACCCCGAGGCTGCGGCCAGGCCCTCATGGGAGGCAGCGTTATGCAGAGGCCGGTAGCGTGTAAGCGGCGAGGGCGGTGGCTCGTCCTCATCCTGGCTGCGCCTCAATCCAGGAGGATCCAGGCAGAAAGAGCCCCCGGCTGGGGAGCCCGGGCCGGAGTGCAAAGGCGAGCGCAGCCGGTGCAGGGGGCTCCCGCAGCCGTCGGTCACCTGGGAAAGAGGGCAGCCGCTCACCGAGAATCCTCCTCCTCCAAGGCACTGGGAGACCCTTTCACCCTGTAAACT
This sequence comes from Galagoides demidoff, assembly GCA_963574575.1. Taxonomy (NCBI): domain Eukaryota; kingdom Metazoa; phylum Chordata; class Mammalia; order Primates; family Galagidae; genus Galagoides; species Galagoides demidoff. The sequence continues at coordinate 13,088 of CAUYQV010132177.1, forward strand.
GTGGGTCCCCGGGTGAGGAGCCCGGATTTCTGGGTCCTTCTGGGCGTGGAGGGAGGGTTTCCTCATGCGTGTCAGCCCACAGAGGAGTACCAGGTGGGAACTCAGAGTCACATAGGCTGAGGGTGAATTCTGCCTCCTTCATTTACTGTGATTTTATTACAGGACCTCTTAGGGCCTCAGTTTCCTCATCAATAAGAAGAGGATAATCATATATGCTTCCAAAGGATGGAATGAACCAGATGTGAACTGCAGCTAAGTCTGGGGGTGTGGCTTCCCTGGAAGAACAGTTTGGAGGGATTATCCAGGTGCAAGAAGGGTAGGTGAATGTACGTGTGTTTGCACAGCTAGCCCCAACCTTGCCTCCGGGCCCATCGGAGCCTTCACCATCCTCAGCAGAACTGGCACTGTCCCGAAGCCTGGAGCGGGACGGTCGGTGTCGCCTGCCCTTGGCCAGCAGCTGGGCCCGGGCCTTGTGTAAACTGCTGTCCAGTCTGGCGGTCTCTGGCACGGCCAAGTCCAGGTCTGTGAACAGTGGGGAAGGGGGAGCAGACCAAAAACATGAGACATGGCAAGCACAGATGGCGACCACCTGTGTTGACACCCCAGATATTCAACCTGCATTTCTGAGTGCCAGGCCCTGGGAGCAGAGCCAGATGAAAAACAGGGTCTCAGCTGGGGTGGGGGTAGGCAGATGTGCCAGCACATCCATGTAGTACAGTGCAATGAACCCTTACGTATACAGAGGAGGACTGGATAGGACAGCCCTGTTTGGAGGACTCAGAGGAGGAAACACCAAAGCTGGGCCATAGGATCTGGGTAGGAGTGTACAAGAGATGAGGTTGGGCTGGGGGCAGTGGCTCACACCTGTAATCCTAGCACTCTGGGAGGCGGAGGCAGGAGGATCACTTGAGCTCAGGAGTTCAAAAATCTACTAAAAATAGAAAAACTAGCCAGGTTTGGTGGCAGGTGCCTGTAGTTCCAGTTACTTGGGAGGCTGAGAGTCTGAGGTTGCTGTGAGCTAGGTTGGGGTCATGGCACTGTAGCCCAGATGGCAGAGACAGACTATCTCAGAAGAAAAAAAAAAGAGGTTTGCAAAACTGGTCTATTTCATGCTAGGAAGTGGGAAAGCAAGGGATGGCACCTTCAGGGACAGTTGCAGGGTAGCTTTATGGAGAGATGGACTAAAGGATGAAGCTAGAGAGATCATGGCCATAACAGTTATTTAAGAAGCACCAGGCCAGGTGTAGTGGTGGCTTGCGCCTGTTGTCCCAGCACTGTGGGAGACCAAGGCAGGTGGATCGCCTGAGCTCAGCTGAGTTTGAGACTAGCAGAAGACCAGCATGAGCCAGAGTGAGCCAGAGTGAGACCCTGACTCTACAAAAAGAAAAAAAAAAAAAAAAAAAAACACTGGACGTTGTGGAGAGCACCTGTAATCCCAGCTACTTGGGGGGGGGGGGCGGCAAAAGGGCAAGAGAATCGCTAAAGAAAGGAAAAAAAAAAAAACTTCAAACTAAGATAAAGTGAAAGCCAGCTGAAATTGAAAGCAAAAATACAAAAAAAAAAAAAAAGGAAGCACCTACTATGTGGTCACAGGTGCCGCCTATTGTGCACATTTTATAGCTGAGTAAATTGAAGCTTTGAGAGCCTAAGTCACTTGACTAAAGCCACCAGGATTTGACACTGGCTAGTCTGGCTTCAGTGACTGGTCCTATTGGGGACACTGGCTTGCTGTGCCACACTCAAGGTGGCACTCAGAGATAGCACTGCTGAGTATCTGGAGAGCTCACAGTTGAAGTGGAGGAGAGGAACCCCCACAAGCCAGTGGCAGTGGTAGGAAGAAAAGCCCCATAGTCCCTTAAAGCCTGTCTTTCCTGTCCTGGACTCTGTGACTCAGTACTGGGTCCTGCATGAGGACATGGAGGAAGAGCAGGCAAAGCCAGCAGGTCATGCAGAAAAACCCTCATTGCTCTCAATTTCACCTTTCGTGTGTTCCACCAGGAATGAGCCCTCACTTTGTTCTGGCCCTGAACGTGGCACTGGGATCTCCAAACAGAAAGGAGTCTTCCCAGGCCTCAGGAGGGGACAAGACCCATCTTCTCCACTCCCCCTTTCATGATCTCAGGGACCTCATTCCATCACACACACACACCTTGCCTGGCCTGCTGCTCTCTCATCTGCAGACACCCCCTAAGCCACCCCAGTTGCTCTCCTGCCTTAACCATTACCCGTGTCTAGTTCTAGTCCTGACCCCTCCCTGAATTCTAAGCCCAGTACTGGAGCACCTGCCTGGGGCCTTCCTATATCAAAGGCCACTAAACACCTCAAGTTCAGCCCAGCAAAATGAAATTATTGCCTTGCCTCAAACAAGCTTCTGTTCTCTTTCCTGACTTAGTGAAAGGCCCCCTTGTCACCAAGTCAGACAGCTCCAAGCTATCCTCCCTAGTACAGACTGAGTTGGTAATTCATATGTCCCACTGAATTGACACCTCCATTTAGATGTCCACTAGATGTCTTCAATTTCCGTGCTCCAAGTGAACCCCTGACCTCTTTCTTGGCTCCAGCTTCTCCTCCCAGTCCCCCTTCTTGACAGAAAGCAAGTCCATCCTTCCAAATGCTCAGGTCAAACCCCTATAGTCATTCTGGACTTCTTTCCCTCCCATCCTACAAACCAATTCATCTACAATTCCTGTTCTACTTTTAAAATATATCTAGACATACTGAAATATTTATGGTGAAGTGATATGATGTTCTGGATTAGGTTCAAACTAATCCAGGACAACAGGGATAGAAAGTAGAAGGGGATACATATGACACAAGACTGGCCAAAACTTGATCACTGTTGAGGTTGAGTGACCAGGACACAACCACATGATAGATAGTGCATCGCATTACTCTCTCTACTTCTGAACACGTTTGAGATTTTCCACAAAACTTTGTTCATGTGTATGTATGGACAAGTGGAGAGGGAGCACCCATAGCCTCTCTGGCCATGGTCACCACCACCTCTTGCCCCGATTATTATAAAAAACCTCCCTCCCTCCCCCCTGGTTGTTCTTCCTCCTCCCTTTCCCATTTACAGCCTATTTTCAACACAGCAACCAGAGTGATCCTAATAAAACATGTCAGCTTGTGTCACTCCTCTGCTCAGAACCCTCTGGCGACTTCCATTTCCTGCAGCGCAAGAGCCAAAGATCTCCCAGTGGCCTTCCAGACTTAGGCCATGCTTTCTCGCCTCTCTGGGCTCTACTTCTACTCCTCCACTCCAGCCACCTGGCCCCTGGCTCATCATTACACAAGCCTAGCCTCCTGCCCTCTCCCTGCAAGGCTCTTGCCACAGGTTCCTGCATGGTCCTCTCCTTCAAGTCTTTGCTTAAGTGCTTTCTCTCGGTGAGGTCCTCCCTGAGCACAGCCCCGACACACACATTCCAAAACCCCATTCTTATTTTTTCCTATATCCCTGGCTTATTTAGTTGATTGTCTCTCCCCACCCATTAGAATGTCAGCTCCACGAGGACAAGTTTTTCTCTGTTTCGTTCACTGCTCTACCATGGGCATAGAATAGTGCCTGGCACATCATAGGTGCTTAGTAAATGCTACTTTAATGAAAGAGTGGAGTTCAGTTGACTGGCCTTCCTCACACTCGTGGCACCTGGCCTCTCCTCTCCTATTACCAGCTGCACCCCGCTCCCAGCCCCTGCCATCCTCAAACATGTATCCATCCAAACTTCAGTCCCTGCTTCTGGTCTGATTCCCTCCCCACACTTTCCACTCAACAGAAGAAACTTTCTAGAACATATTTCTGACCATTCCTGTTCCCTATGCCTTTGAAATTCTTTGAGGATGGAGTGGGGGTTCCCCAGTGCCACCAATGTGAAGCCCATGCTCCTTAGCCTCCATTCAAGGCCTGAGGGGCAGCAGTTCACCCTGTCTGGGATTCCCAGACTCTTCCTCTGACATACTCCTTGGTTAAGAGCATGGGCTCTGGAGCCACGTGGCCCAGGCTGAATCCAGTTCTACCACTTCTTGGCTGGGGGACCCTCAGCAAGTTACTTCCTTTTTTCTGTCTCACTTTGTCACTCTTAGTAGAGTGCTGTAGCATCATAGCTCACAGCAACCTCAAACTCTTGGGCTCAAATGATTCTGTTGCCTCAGCCTCCCCAGGCAAGGAGGGAGGTGCCTGCCATAACATCTGGCTATTTTTTAGAGACAGTGTCTCACTCTTGCTCAAACTGGTCTCAAACCCGTGAGCTAAGGCAATCCACCCGCCTCTGCCACCCAAGTGCTAGGATTACAGGTGTGAGCCACCACACAAGCTGCTTCCATTTAAGTGTCAGCTTCCTCATCTGTTAAATGGGACTATATAGCAGTACCTTCCTTATAGGATTGTTATGAACATTAAATAAGATAATCCATATAAAATGTTCCACTGTTGGCTCGGTGCCTGTGGCTCAAGCGGCTGGGGTGCCAGCCACATACACCTGAGCTAGCGGGTTCGAGTCCAGCCCGGGCCCACCAAACAACAATGACAGCTGTAACCAAAAAGTGGCCAGGTGTTGTTGCGGGCGCCTGTAGTCCCAGCTACTTGGGAGGCAGAGGCAGGAGACTCGCTTGAGCCCAGGAGTTGGAGGTTGCTGTGAGTTGTGATGCCACAGCACTCTACCCAAGGCGACAGCTTGAGGCTCTGTCTTAAAAAAAAAAAAGTTCCACTGTAATGTGTGCAACTGAACAAGTGCTTGGCAGGCACTGGCTGTTAATGGTGTTAGCGGGAACAATACTGAGTTCCTTATACTGTACTTGCATGTGCACCGGCACCTGTACCTGCTGCTACCTCTGTCTCACCTCCAGCCCTGTGCTCGTGCTACTCTCTCTGCTCCACTCTCTGCTCCTCCTCTACCCGGCTGATCAGCTCCAACACATCTCTCTCTCTCACACACACAGCCGCACTTGCTTCAGGCCTCAGCACTCTTTGGTTATGGTCACTGGCCACTGTACAGTCTGCCATATGAGTGGCTTCCCATGCTGGCCTGCACAACGTACTATCCACTGTACATCATGAGAAATGCATTATAGAAGGAACAAGAGTTTTCTAAGGAGAAAGAAAGGTACACGAGAGCCTGGTGCAGTCCCTGGCAAGATGCTCAGTGAGTGCTGAAACAAAATCACACTTCCAGGGGCCCAAGGCATGCGTTAGTGGAGACATACACAGGTGCTGACCAGGGTCACCTACGAGCATATGCCCATGTTCCATCAAGGCCTGCATTTCAATCCTCTGCACAGCACACCTCACCATCAAATATATTCCTTGCTTAGTTGTGTGTGTTTTTGTCGTCTGTCCCCCCACCTACCTCTGCATGAGAATTTGAGTTCTCTGAAGGCAGCGACTCTGTCTGGCCAGAGCCCAGACCAGAGCCTGGCACATACTCTATAAACTCAAGTACTTGTGGAATGGATGAAGAGACAGGGTGAGATTGGGGGTTTCTGCTTTAGCTCAGGTAGCCAGGCTGAGGTCTGGTGACAAAAAAGAGCCCAGGTTGTAGATAGAGCAAAAGGTTCCTTGGCTGGGTGTGGTGGCCCAATCTTAGCACTCTGGGAAGCTGAGGTGGAGGATCCCTTAAGCTCAGGAGTTCTAGTTCAGCCCACACAAAAGTGGTCAGACCCTTACCTCACCACCCAAACCCTTCCTGTTTTCGTAGAAGACCCTGTTTCACCTCTAGGAAAAATAAAAAAGATTAGCCATGTATTGTGACAGGTGTCTGTAGTCCCAGCTACTCTGGAGGCTGAGGCAGGAGGATTCTTTGAACCTAACAGTTTAAGGTTGCTGTGAACTAGGCTGCTGCCATGGCACTCTAGCCTAGGGCAACAGAGTGAGACTGTCTAAAAAATAGTTTTCTAAGGAGAAGAAAAGGTACAGGCTGAAAGTGCCTGAGGGGCAACCAGGGACAGCACAGCCTGCAAGCATTGGAGGGACAGTGGACACAGAGTCTGCTGCAGTTTCTCAGGGTGTGGTTGGCAGTTTGGAGAGGAGAGGATTGTCAAAAGGACTGCTATCTTGGTCCCCAGGCTTAACACCACTCCTCTGGTCCCTTAGCAGTCCTTGCTTAGAAACTGTTGATGTTTCCAGTCCCTGGGGCTGTGCTGGGGGAGGGAGACCTCTGGTCCCAACCCCTGACACAGAATCTCAAGGCACTGCTTGGAAGCAGCAGGGATTGAGAACTGAAGCACAGAAAAATAACAGCTAATCCTTATTGAGCTCTTACTGTGGTAGGCACTATTCTAAGTGCTTTATAATTATTAGCTCATTTGAACCTCCCCACTACCCTATAGGAAGGGACTCCAGGAATCCCCAGGGTGGCCTTAATTTGCCCAAGAGCACAGAGCTGGTGAAGACTAGGCCACAGTTGCAGACAGGCAGTCTGGCTCTGCCTTCTGGCTCCGCTGGCTACCACCAGGCAGGCGTGCTACACCCTCTCTGAAGCAGATAGGAATGACTTTTGAGTACAACCTCTCATTTTATGGGTGGGAAACAGGCTCAGGGAGAAAATGTTTGACCAAGTATATAGATGGAGTTAGGGATAGTATATAAGTCTCCTGGCTCCCAGGCCAGTGCTCTTGAATCCTCTACCCTTGTGGCTCCCCCAGCTGGTTCCCAGCCAGCCTGTGCCAGGGAGAAGGGCCCTGTACTCCTGACTCTAGGCCACATCAATACTGTGGTCATCCTGCATTGGAGAGTCTGGGGGGTAGAGGGACTCCTAAGAGGCTGGGAAATTTTGAGGCAAGGTGGAGCCAGCCTCTCCAAGCTTCCACTTAAGTTTCTCCCATCTCTTGCCCTTACTCTGCTCCCTCCCTCATCCTCCTCCCCCACCCCTCTCCCTGCTTCTCCCTCCTTCTCCCTCTCCCAGCCTTGGGCAGTGGGAAGTCATGAATATTTAACTACCTTTTTCATCAGGAAGCAGGGGGCCCAGCTACCTCAGCAGTGAGGAAAACAGGAGGGGTTTGGGTAGGGAGCAGAGTACAGGGAGACAGGGGAACTCACCCTAGAAGGCCTTGCTTAAGCCAGGCTTGGATGGGAACAGAGACTCAGCCACTGAGTCCCTGAGACAGTTACAGTCTGAGGGGGCCTGGGGAGACTGGGTGGGAAGCCAGGAGGCAGTAGTCCCAAGGGGCAGTTGCAAGGCAGAGGGAGAGAGGGAGGGAGAGGTGGAGAGAAGGCAGAGGAGGAGCTGGGAGCCCCTGGAGGCTACAGGTGACTTCCTGTCTGTCTCTACCTCTCTCCAAGTTCCTTTGCTCACTGACTCCTCCTCATCCCCCATCTCCCCCCCCCCCAATCCAGCTGAGAAACAATCTTGCCACCCCAGTGCATGCTGGGAACACCACCCAGCTGGGGTGGTCTCTTTCTCCAATCCTCACAACAGAAGACTACGGGGACAAATGATAGGACAGGTAGTGGGCATGCACCCCAGTGTGAACCAAAGAGGTCGGCATGCACACCAGTATGAGTGGGCTGCCAGGAGTATAGAGGCTATGTGTGTGTCATACATTCGATTTCGGTGCACACCTGTACAGGGTGAGGCCCTCTGAATTTATTTATTGATGTAACTTATATGTCATCTGTGCTGGAGTGTACAGGTATACAGCACAGTGACTAAGAGCAGGATGTCAGACAGTCTAGGGTTCTAGTCCCAGCTCTACCACTAACTTGCCATGTGATCATTAAAGCGAGTCACTTCAGCACTCCACATCTTACACTCCTTGTGTATAATGGCCTTACTTCTTAACATAGTTGTGAGGATTAAATAATACAGTGTATGTGAGATGGGGATGCTTAAGTCTACTAGTACCTGGCATTTAATGAGCACTTAATAAAAAAGAGAGGGGAGGAGACCCTTATTGTTGCTGTTGTAACTGGCATGTCCACTAAGACAGTGGTGACAAAAAAAGCCACCACCACACACACCTACACTGAAGCCCCCAAGGACCACTCTATCCCCTCAATGCTTAGTAGCCTAGGAAGGAAATGCTCCACAGCTGTATCTATTGACTAGAGATAGAGCTACAAAAAACTTACCAAAAACCTCATCCATGGGTTCTCGGAGTTTTGAAGAAGCCATGACTCAAGGGAGCTGGAGAAGACAAGTAGGGAGAGAAAGAAAGAGATTCTGGATAAGAATATGAGGTTGAAGCTGGGGCAGTGGCTCACACGTGTAATCCTAGCACCCTGGGAGACTGAGGTAGGGGAGTTACTTGAATTCAGGAGTTCGAGACCAGCCTGAACAAGAACAAACTCCATGTCTACTAAAGATAGAAAAGTTAGCCAGGGTTGTGACAGGTGCCTAAAGTCCCAAGTACTCAGGATTGTTTAAACCCTAGAGTTTAAGGTTGCTATGAGCTAGGCTGACACCCCAACACTCTACCTAGAGTGACAGACTGAGACTCTGCCTCAACATCCCCCCCAAAAAATAAACCACATCAAGTTGATTAAGACATTGAGTCATAGGAGGTGCCAATGGCTGCCTGCTCCTGGCCTGCTGTTCCCTTGGAACTCTTCCTCCAGCCCCTGGGAAGAGAAGCCATGTGAATCATAACCCACATTGTAGGCATTGAGGCAGAAGGACGGGGCAGAAGCAAATCCAGGCATAACCCAAACCCTAACCCTGTGGTCACAGTCCAAGTTGATGGGTTGTGTGACTAAATATGGGACAATGAACTTCTCCCTGGCACTCTCTTGTGCCTTTCCATCATTAGCAACCCCTAGAAGCCTTCAGCCATCATTAACCATCAAACAACAAATCTGGAAGAAGTCATAGAATTTATTAAATCCGATTATGTTATTGTACAAATGAAGAAAAAGAGGTAGGGAGTAGCCAGCCCAAGATCACATAGCAAATTAATGACTAAATCAGGACCAGTGCCCAGGTTCTCCCAACCATCTACCCACCTACCTACATATTGTATTCACTCATTCATCCACCCACCCACTCATCCATCCATCCATCCATCCAACATCCATTACCCCCATCCCCATATACCCAACATCTAATATCATCCATCCATCCATCCATCTTTACACCTATCATACTCCATCCATCTTCCACTCATCATCCAGTCCTACCACCCCTTCTTCACCCTCCCTTCCCAATTACTGGCGCTTTCATCACCTGCCTTTCTGAAGGTGATGAGCTGTTCAGGAAGGGGCACCATCAGCAGGACCACTGTTCTAGACAGACTCACAGATGCAGGAGGATATGAGAGGTGCTCACAGCAGAACAGTGGACATCCAAATCTCTATGATGCATCACATGTTTGGGGAAGAAGTTTGAATGAGTAGGGCGTTTGTTTGTTTGTTGGGAAGCAAGAAGAGAGGACAGGTGGAGAGGCAGATATGTGCATACATACAGCTAAAATGACTGGGGTAGGCTTACCAGCCGATAGAGGATTCCAGTAGCTCTGGGGGAGCCCATGGGTGGCAGTGGGTGTGGGAAGAATTGGATAAGGGGTAAGTGAGGAAGCTCAGGGATCACTGATGGCTTAGGGCAAGGGGACACTGCATGGCTGAGACATGATTTCCAATTACTTCTAACTCTCAGGTTCCCAGGACAAGGGTGGGGCACTGGGCTAGACCACACATATGACAGGTGTAGGAAAACTAGGCCACATATTGACTGGGATATTTTCCAAACCTCCTTTTTCCTTATTCCATAGACATCATTTTACTTCATGGTAGACAGGCTTGGGAATCGTATCTCAAGTTTACCGATGTGAAAACTGAGATATAGGAGATAAGAAGCAGAACTCAAGCCCAGCAAGGCTTTCCACCTACCCTGATCCTCCAGAGGCTAAGGCAGGAGGGTAGTCTGAACCTAAGAGTTTGAGATCAGCCTGGGTAATGTAGCAAGACTTTGTATCAAGAAATGAAAATAAGGGGCGGCGCCTGTGGTTCAGGGGATATACTGAGGGTGGTGGGTTCGAACTTGGCCCTGGCCAGCTTAAAAAAAAAAAAAAAAAGCAATGAGAATTGCTACAAAAAAGAGCCAGGTATTGTGTCGGGCGCCTGTAGTCCTAGCTACTCAGGAAGCTGAGGCAAGAGAATTTCTCAAGCCGAAGAGTTGGAGATTGCTGTGAGCTGTGACGCCACAGCACTCTACCGAGGGCAACAAAGTGAGACTCTGTCTCAAAACTAATTAGTTATTTAATTAAATTTTAAAAAGAAATGAAAGGGCAGCGCCTGTGGCTCAAAGGAGTAGGGCGCCGGTCCCATATATAGGAGGTGGTGGGTTCAAACCTTGCCCTGGCCAAAAAAAAAAAAAGAAAGAAAAAGAAAAGAAATTTTAAAAATTAAAAAAATAATAAGAAATAAAATAAAATTTAAAAAAAGAAATTAAAATAAAATTGAAAAAGTAAGAAGAGGTCTCCTACACCTCAGCTCTATCCTAGGTGGTGATCTGCAATTTGGGGGTTGCTCATGAGGAAAGGGCACCAGTGGGGGATGGGATATGGGCAGAAGGAAGGGAGCCTGTAGTCTAGCTATTTGGGAAGCTGAGGCAGGAGGATCACTTTAAGCTCAGGAGTTCGAGGGTAGAGTGAGTTGTGATCAGGCCACTGCACTCTAGCATGGGGGACAGAGCCAGACTCTTTCTCTTCAAAAAACAAAGAAGAAAACAAAAAACCCACATGGGATCTCTATTCTTAGTAGTCTGAGGAGAGAAGTCAACATTACTGCCCTCAGAGAGCATCCATTCTAATGGAAGAATGCCTATTTTTTTTTTTTTTTGAGACGGAGCCTCAAGCTATCCCCTTGGGTAGAGTGCTATGGCATCACAGCTCATAGCAACCTCCAACTCCTGGGCTCAAGCGAGTCTCCTGCCTCTGCCTCCCAAGTAGCTGGGACCACAGGCG
>CAUYQV010132178.1:0-14598 GCA_963574575.1 Galagoides demidoff
GCCTCCCAAGTAGCTGGGACCACAGGTGCCCACCACAACGCCCGGCCATTTTTTGGTTGCAGCCATCATTGTTGTTTGGCGGGCCCGGGCTGGGGATTCGAACCCGCCACCTTAGGTGTACGTGGCTGGCGCCTTAGCTGATTGAGCCATAGGCGCCAAGCCAACTAAAGCTAATTTTAAAAAATGACTATGTGTCTTAGATTGCAGTCCCTAAATGCAGAGTCCAGGGCAGAGGCCAGGGTAGAGTACTCGGATGGTGGGAATAGGGCAGGGCCAGCTCTATCCAAACCCCATGTAGAGTATCTCATTACCAGAAGGAGAAAGGGACATTAAATTGTAGAAGAATAAAAAGTAATTGTAGCCATAGCCATTCATTTTTCTAATCCTCCTTATTGTCTTTGTGGTCAACCCCTTAATTATCATAAAAGAGGAGACTTCACATTTTTATTGTCTTTATTCACTCTGGTTCAGTCATACTATCAACTTTCCTAACCTTGGCTGCCATCTTTAAGCAGCCCAGGGAATTGATGTGAGGTAGTATTTGTGATTCTACTTAGTTGGTCTCAATGCTGTTTTATGCTGAAGAGGTCTAGAGAGAAGAGAGGGCTTGTGGAAGGTCAAAACAGAAGTAAAAAAAAATTTTGACCTGATGATAAGACGATAAATTCTTTAGCGATGAGCTCTTGCATCAGGATGTGTTGACCTTTTTCAGTGTTTAAGTTGCTGTTCTGTCAACCTGGTTATCAACACAAGTTAGAGGGAGGCTGGGGGCCAAGTGGGTTAAATGTCCTATCATGATGCTTTTAGTAATTACAGTTTAGCTAAACAGGACTCATGCCTTTTTTTCTTCAGCATTAAAAATCATGTTTTAATGATATAGAGGATGACATTTCCAAAAAGAATACATAATTCGCTTTTTCTACACTGGATTATTTTATTTTTCCCATTCACATGAATATTTCTCAGCTCAGAATCCCTAAGCTGCTTTTAGCAAGTGAACATTATATGTTGCATTGAAATTAGATTCTGACTGAGACTTTAGGCATCCAGTGCCCTAAAATCTTGTTCCTCCAAATCTGTCTCTATCTCACGTCAAGACTTTGTGGGACGAACAGGGAAAGTAAAAACTGAGTGTTAATAAAGTCATTGTGTACACCGGGGAAACAGTTAATTCTGAAAAGCAAAATGACAGGTAAATGTCAAATGCTGTGCAGTGACAGTTTCTTGGCACGGGAAGGCGGGAAGCCCACTGAGGAGATTTTGATTGCTGGAGTAGCAGCATGAGCCACGCTGCAGACCACCTGCAACAGAATTACTTGGGGGTGCTTATTAAAAAGGCAGATGCCCCAGACCTAATAAATCACAACCTCTGGGGAAGGGGCCTGGTATTTACGTGTTTAAATATGCCAAGTGATTCTGGTGCTCGTTAATGCTCAGACCCGCCACCCCAAACAGAAAGCCAGTGCAGGCAGAACTCGATCCATGGTACCAAACTGGGCCTGGCACTTCACAGGCACTTAAATTTGAAGACTGCTTTGGAAAACTAAACCTTTATAAGGATAGATAAAGAAATTCACAATGTAATTGCCATGCCATTCTTCATAATTCTATCACTTTGTAGAAGTGAGAGGGCTAGACGTACTTAGCATGAGATTAGTATTTTTAAAGAGAAGGTACTATTTGATCAGGAAATGCCTACCTAGAGTTTCAAAGAATGAAAGAAATGAAAGAATCAAGGGGAACTTACCAATGTGGTTTTTTTTTGAAAAGTATATTAAAGTGTCACTTGAATATTCAAACTCTCTGCTAGCCAGCATCACAAGAGAGTGACAAAACCTTGTTAAAAATATGCCACCTACTGTCCAGGTTGCACCCCAGGGAAGTTAGCTCCCAGCTGTCTCATTGGTGGGCAACACCCTCCCTTACTACTGGCTGAGCTAGAGGGAAGCATGTTTTATTTGCATTTCATGCAGGTTTGTAATCCTTAACTCAACCTCAGTACCTTTTCACAGTTTGAATTATCTTCAGATAAACCCAGCTAGTATGAAAAGAGAGCTTCTGGTCAACTTTTTATTTCTATAACCCAGAGACAGAAAGTCAAACATTCCCTGCTCTCACATAAAAGTGGGAGCTCAATAATGAGTACCCATGGACATAGAGGGTAGAAACTCAGAAGGGCGGGGAGGGGACAGTTGGGGGTACAGGGATGAGAAATCACCTAATGAGTAGTATGGATGTGTACACTCAGCCGGTGATTGTTACACAGAGAGCCCAGACTCTGCCGCTACTCAATATACTGGTGTAACAAAACCGTACTTGTACTCCTTAAATACAGTATACACAAATAAAAAATTAAGCAAAAGAAAAAAAGAATTATTTTTGATTCCATCACTTCTGCCCTGTCCAGAGAACTTGTGGTACAGTGTCACTCTCAGTAGCCATGAGTTGAATTATACATGGTCTGGGCAAGGCACATCCAAGGTAAAAGGCAACATTTTTGTCTTCACAAGCCACTGTTATATACTGTTCTCTATTTCACTAAAGACAAAACATACCAGTAAAAGAGGGGGCTTGATTTAGTGTTACAAGACTGAATAAAGGAGAAACCAAGTGATTGGCCTTTGACAGGTAGTAATTTAGGTTTATCATGAAGATGCATTATATTCTGGTACCATGTTCTGTCCACAGGGTTAACTGTACCCACTTCAAAATGATTGACTTCTGCTGTTACTGGGTCTGAACCATGACTTTGGTCTCTATTTTTTTCCACTGTCACCAACTCATAACCCTAGCCAGCTGTTTCCCCAAATCAAGCCTGGGACTGTCAGAGAAATCTGGCAAATATTTGGCAGTAATTCTGTGGAGAGTTATCTTCATTTTTAGAAAAACAACTAAAGGTTCATTATCTACTGATGGTATGGCTTAAAAAAAAAGAAAAAAAAAGGAAAACCTTTGTCTTTATGCTCAAATGAAAGCAATATCATCTGGGTATCATACTGTCTTAGAAATCTCAGGAAGATGTCTGGTGTTGCTTGGGCGTGGTATTCATGAATAATCCCAGACCTTTGGGGCCACAAGTATCCTGGTAGTTGACAACCAGACCTGCCCTTGCATGGGAAAGGGAGGAAGTCTAAGGGGAAATTCCCCATCACTGTCCCTTTCTCCAACATATAGAATGGAACCAAATGCCCCAGAAGGATGCTGGGGGATGGAAGGACATGTCCTTCTTATTTTTTCACCTGAAGTTAACAAGCAAGTCTTCTACTTACTTATTGTTTGGTTTGTTTTAGACTTTCAAAAATTATAAAAATACTGTCTTTGTTATTTTCCAACAATGTGAAGATATATACAGCAAAACTTGAAATCCTCACCTTCCATTCTCCTCCTCAAAAACGACCAGCTTAATGTGTTTGTTTTTCTAGACCATTTTCTATACATTTATAAGGTGAATATGAAGCCTTTTATTTGTGCCAGTGCTTTTTACAAAGCTTGTTGACTTCAGTAAAGCACTGGGTTTCTTTTATTTTTAAATATTTAATTGTCAAATAAAGATTAAATATATTCAAGGAATACCATGTGATGATTCAATATACACACATTTGTGTAATTATTACCACAATTGAATTGGTTAGCACATCTATCCCCACCCATGCTGCACATTAGATCCCAAGAACTTTTTCATTTAACTGAAAGCTTGTACCCTTTGACCAATATTTTCCCCATTACCCAGTCCTTGGCAGTCTCTGTTCTATTCTTTACATCTGTGAGTTCACCTTTTTCAGATTCTACATTTAAGATCATGCAGTGTTTGTCTGACTTGAGATTGGCCTGGAAGAGACTAACTCAGTGCCTGAGGAGTCTAAAGATCTAGAAGAGTAACCGTTCCAGTTACTATGGCTGTTGCAACAAAATTACCCGATGACTTTTTGGTTTGAAACAATATGCCATTCAGTTTGCTGACAAATTGCTATATGGGCAGGGCTCAGCCGGGATGGCTCATCTCTGCTCCACTCACACAAGATGGAGTGAGTCTGGGGTGGAATCATCTCATGTATTACTCTCTCATCTGGTGGGTGATGCTGTCTGCCTGAGATCTTAGCAGGGACTGTCAGCTGGAACAACCACATACACCTCTCTCCAAGGCCTGGGCTTCCCCACAGCATGATTGCTGGGATCCAAAGGTTGTCATCTTGAGAAAGAGAGAGCCAGGCAGAAGCTATATATCTTTTTATAACCCACCCTCCCAGAAGTCCTATGATACCTCATCTGCTGCATTCTATTCCATGAAGCCATCAGAAAGCCCCAACCAAGTTCAAGGGGAGGGGAAATAAAGTCCACCTCTTAATAGGAGTGGAAATGTTCAGGAAAAGCACATGAGGGTAGGCATATTGAATGTATTATGGTGGCACTTTTTGAAAAATATGATTTTCAATGCACATGACATAAAATCAGGCTGCAACAGTTGATACACTTCCTCTCCCAGTTAGGTGGGCTCTGACATTGGAGTCCACTTAAACCTGGAGAAGACTGTGATGGGGGGGGCATAGGGCAAGGACTTGGTTACATCCCCACACCTGCTCTCTGAGGGGCTGGGGGAGACAGGGCAGGAGAAATGAAGCAGGTGGGTGGGGAGCTAAGAACAGTTCTTCCTTCAGAACTGCCCATGTTGCATTCTCACGGGAGTCTGGCATTGGTTGCAGGCATTTTGTTTATAATTGAATCCCTTTCGGAACACATGGGTAGCACAGTCATGAGGATGGTACCAATACTGAGATTGATAAGGCTCATCACAGCTCGAGATTAACTATAAATTCCTAATGTGTTCAGGTAAGACACATCTCTACCTCACGGCAGACAAAGGAGCAAACACAATGATCCATGAAAGGAAGAAACAGAGATGCTGAACAAGTGAAATGAGCCTTGATATGTCACCGTCTTCACCTTGTGTTTTGTAGCTGTACCTCCAGACTTCCAGATCGCTGCCCGAGGTTTACTGATGGTTTCTTTCAGGGATCATTAAAAGTGATTTGTGGGCTGGCAAGGCTTGTATTTTCCGTGTTCAGGATTCAGTTTATAAGGTATAACTTGGGAAGGGGAGTCTGGATGGCTGCTTCCCCATCCAGGGAATCTTCTACTCTGGGAAGACCGAGAGAGGTGTTAAGAGCCCACTGGTGACCAAGGAAGCAAGGCTTGGGTAAGAGGGAGTGGTTCCCTGGGAACTGGGGAGGCTGCCCCAGAGGAGAGGACCTTGAGAGAAGAGGGCTTTGAGCAGCTTACATTGAGGGCCCTAGGGAACTCAGCCAATGCTGCACGGAGAATCCTGGCTCAGGTGACTGGGCTGCACACGAAGTCTTTGGCACATTTTCCTTTTTTGCATTACTGGAATGAGCTTTCTTCGCAGTGTCCCTCCTGGCCTCCTCTTTCCTCCTGGGTGATGTTTTCATTTACGAATGAATAAAGCACTTGGACTCTGCAGATGCAGGGACTAAGTTACAGCATGTCAAACATCCAAGTGCTTTCTCAAGACACCAGCCCTCTCTTTGGACCAGCTTTGCATCCTGGGATGTACACATTTGGCTGGCCTACACTCAGAGAGAAGGCCCAGACTCCTGCCCAGGGAGGAGGAGAACCAGAATGCCCACCTGCCCAGTTACTTTCTCTTCCTCCCCTCACCCCACAATTTTAATCAGCAAAAATGCTTGTGCAGCACCCCCCCTTAATCCATTGTGTGGCGCTACTGGTTCCTAGGTTTACATGTGTGAGGCTTTATACTCAGCAGCAGATATAAATCCCATTGCACTGTGCCCTTCAGATCAGGGTTTCATTCAAACAGGCCAGCTGCAAAAATGTAAAGCAGATCCCATCTACACTGGTGTAATGGCCAGTTTTATGTGTTAGCTTGGTGTGGCTATAACACTAATCTTGGTGCTGCTGTGGAGGTGTTGGTACTCTGGCTAACATCTGCAGTTGGCTGGCTTGAAGTAAGGGAAATTACCCTGAGAAATGTGGGTGGGGCCTCATCCAGTCAGTTAGAAGTCCTTAAAACTGAGGTTTCCCTGAGGAAGAAGAAACTCTGATATTGCAGCCTCAGCTGTGATCTAGAGTTTCCAACCTGCTGTCCTGCCCTGGATGTTAGATTTACCAGCCTCCACAACTGCATAAGCCAATTCCTTGACGTAAGTATGTTTATGTGTGTACACACATCCATATATGATATATCCATTCAGGTAAATGTCTTCCTCTATCTGCATCAATCTCCTACCAGGTCTGTTTCTCGGGAGAACCTGGACAGATACAACTGATATTTACTGAAAAGGAATAATGTGGTGCCAATTCAAAATCCACAGAAACGTTTGTGGAATTTCTCTATTCCTCTTCTCCATTCTTTAATCCCTAAGGCCCTTGTGCCATGCAGGAGGCTGTGCCATACATCCCCAGCACCCTGTCTGTAGCCTTCCTCCATAACACATCTCACACCGCTCTCCTCCCCTCTTTACTCTTCCCCTTCTGCTGATCTCTCTTGGGGTCATCTCAAGGTCTCACCATCCTGGCACCTCAGCCTCTCCAGACTAGCTGTGCCTGCCCTGTGTGGGGATGGGAAAAGGCCTGTGGGAACAGCTTCATGGGCCACCACATGTGTCTCACAAAAAGGGAACTCATATCCAAGTCATCCTGAACTCTATTAAACTCTTTCAGACATTTTTCTTTTTCATGAAGCAGAGTCTCACTCTGTCACCCTCGGTAGAGTGCCCTGGCATCACAGCCCACAGCAACCTCAAACTCTTGGGCTCAAGTGATCTTCTTGCCTCAGCCTTCAGAGTAGCCAAGTAGCTGAGCAGCTGGAACTACAGACTGCCTATCACAATGCCTGGATAGTTTTTTCTATTTTTAGTAGAGTTGGGATCTTGCTTTGTTCAGACTGACCTCAAATTTCTGAGCTCAGGCAATTCACCCACCTCAGTTTCCTAGAGTGCTAGGATTACAGGCATGAGCCACCAGGCCTGGCCCCAGACAACTTTTCAATAGAAATAGTTTTAGCAATTTTCCTGAAATCCTCATAACAATCTATAAAGTTTCCTTATTTTACCCCACTAAAGTAGACTGGTCAGGTATTATTCCCTTTTTAGAGAGAAGAGAACTTATAATTAGAGAAATTAAAACTTACATCCAAGATACAACAAGTTGGAGTTACAACCTAAGATTTCTGACTCTACCATGCTATGCTGGCTTTTTATGAAAGAGAATGTACTTGGTTCACATCAATGAATTTATTTCACAAACATGCATCAAAGACTAGGGATCCAGGATGAGCTAAATATAAAGTTGAAGAAGACGCAGTGCCCTGCCTGCAAGGAGCTCACAGTACAAGCAAAGAGAGGGAGCCGTACAGAGATGTGACACGCCCTCGTTTCTCTCCACAATTAGGATACTGTTGGCACATCTTGCCCCAAAGCCAGCAGCTGTATGTGTCTGGGACCTTGTTTATGATCTCACAGGTCCCCATGAAAGGTACAAAGGCAGAGTGTCCAGAGTTGATGGCATTCCTACCTATGCATACACAGGCTGTCACTGTGGTCAGGAGCACTTCTGTGGACCCTTAGGGCGAGGGAACCAGCCTTGGAAGGAAAGGAAATACAGTAGAAGTGACCTTCAGAAAGCCTGGGAAGAGAAGGCTTCCAAATGCTACTTAACATCACGGACTCTCCCTACTTTTTCTCCTATTAGTTTTAAAATTATTAAAAAAAGATAATTAAAAACAAAAGAAGATGATTTTAAAGAGGTAATAAGGGGATAAAAAGAATCATAGGAGGCAATAAAATGGTTGTTAAAAGAATTTAGAAAGGCTCAAATTAGATAATAGCAATTATAAAAAATGAGAACAAATTGGAAAGATTAACAATTAAAAATAGATATAAAATGGTTTAAAGTAAAAAGCCATAATTAATGGCGTAGAACAAAATTACAATTAATGTTATAAATTAAAACTATAATTAATTATACATTTTAAAGATTGATAATTAAAAAGTAGAGAAAAATAGTGTTAAGTTTAAAAACTATAATTCATTAAAATGGTAGTTTAGAAAAGATAAGTATACCAACAGAAAAATGGGCAAGGAACATGAGGAAAATCCAAATAAAAACATGTATGCGGAAAAATGGTTAACCTCACTGGTAATCAAAGAAATGAAAATTAAAAGTCTGACCTGTTGATTTTCATTTAACAAGTTGGTTAATGATTTGAAAAATATGTGTGTGTAATCAAAGATACAAGCAACAGCCATCTCATGTCTCACAAGTGGAATTGTAAATTTTTTCAGTGTACAGAGTTTGGCAAGACACATGAGAGATTTGTCAAAATACATACTCTTGGCTCAGTGCTGTGGCTCAATCGGCTAAGGCGCCAGCCACGTACACCTAAGGTGGCAGGTTCAAATCCCCAGCCCGGGCCCGCCAAACAACAATGATGGCTGCAACCAAAAAATGGCCAGGCATTGTGGCGGGCGCCTGTGGTCCCAGCTACTTGGGAGGCTGAGGCGGGAGACTCGCTTGAGCCCAGGAGTTGGAGGTTGCTATGAGCTGTGTGATGCCATGGCACTCTACCCAGGGGGATAGCTTGAGGCTCCGTCTCAAAAAACAAAAACAAACAGAAAAAAAAACCACAGTAAAGATCCCCTGCTTTGCATTGTCAGGGATGGGCCATGAAGGGCTTCCTAGTAAAAGTCATAACAAGATTTATCTTCTGTTTTAAGAGCAGTGTTATGCAGAACTTTCTACATGTTTGAAATGCCTGTATGGTGGCCACTAACTAGGTGTGGCTATTCAAATTTAATTAAAATGACATAAAATAAAACCTAGTTCTTTCAAGTCCACTAGCCACATTTTGATCATTCATGTGGCTACTGGCTACCGCACTAGACAATAAAGTGTTAGGGAAACAGTCTGACCCAGATTTGAGACAGCAAGTGTTGAATGAAGCAGGGCAGGGACCAGGAAGGAGATCCCTGTAGTAATCTAGGAGAAAAACAGCAGTGCTTGGCCAGGGGCCACAATAGTGGAGACGATAAGAAATGTTTAGATTTAGGATAAAGTTTTGAAGGGATAATTTGTTGATAAGATGAATGTGATCTGTGAGAAAAGATCTGATTAGCGCCAAAGCCTTTGGCCTGAATACCTACAGAATGGGAGTGCCATTTACTTGGAGCGAAAGGATGTCTTTGAGGGAAATGTGGAGTAGAATCAGGTCTGTTTTAGATATGTTAACTTGACATCCTGGTAGATGTACAGAAGTCTCTGGAGTAGAGAAAAAAAGATGGGATGAAGATAAAATTTTGGAATTTAGCACCTGAAGTTATTCCACCAGGAAAACCACCCAGCAGTGGCTATACACGTACAAGTATTTATTATATTTGACCTTAGTCAACAGTGGTTTACCTGTGAGCAAGGACGTCAATCTGGGCACTCTGCTGACTAAAGGTTGGGATGGTGAGGAGGAACTTGTGAAGGAGATGGACGAGGAGAGGCAGATGAAGAACCAATAACAGAAGGTGCCCCAAGGCCAAGTAAGCATGTCAACTGATACAGACTGCAGAACAGATCCTTGTATTTCTCTAAACAAGGGTCACAGCCAACTTTTACAACATTCTAGTGATTCTGCCATTCAAACAGGTCCTTTATTATACTGGCAGTGCTTGTTTGTGGTTTTTTGTTTTGTTTTGACTTTGAGACAGTCTAGATCTGTCACCCGGATAGAGTGTAGTGGCATTATCATAGCTCACTGCAACCTCAAAGTCCTGGGTTCAAGTGATTCTCCTGCCTTAGCCTCCCAAGTAGCTGAGACCACAGGTGCTTGCCACCATGCCTGACTAATTTTTCTGTTTTCAGTAGAGAAGGGGGTTTGCTCTTGCTCAGGCAGGTCTCAAACTCTTGGCCTCAGATGATTACCTTGGCCTCCCTGAGTGCTAGGGTTATAGGCACAAGCCACTGAGTACCTGCCCTATCTTTCTTTCTAAACCATAAATTTTCCTATCAGCACTGATGAAAAATCTTGTTTAACACTGTGTACACAGCCAAACTTTAGAGTGCATGTAAAATCACCTGGAGGTGACTAGGCCCCAAAGCCCAAGATTCTCTAGTCAGTAGATTAGGGAAGATCTGAAGACTGTACCTTTAAGTAGCTGCCCAGATAACGGCTATAAACCATGCTACAAGGATTGGCCTATAGGACAAAGCTCAAACTCCTGAGCAAGAAATTGATTACCACTTGGTGCCCAAATTTGTCTCTCATTTCTTCCTATTCCATTCCAGATAGGGGGTGTGTGTGTATGTGCACACATGCAAAAAGCTAAGTTCTTCAAACCATTTCCCCAAACATGCCAAGTTCTTCAAGGTATTAAAGCCTCTCGCACATGAGGCTACGGCTGCTTAGAAGCCATCTTTAATCTGTTGTGCCCAAAAGACTGATGACGCTTAAAGAGTTTAAATGTCATCCAATTTCAATGTCACTGCTAGTAAGAAGCCTCACCTGATTCCCTAAACTCTGTCCAACATTTTTATGCAAAGTTTACCACACTAGCTGTTGTCTATTCTGCTAGCACTTCCTCCCCACCCCAACCTGCCACTCTGCCACCAACTCCAAGAGGCTGTGAAGGAACGGATGGCATTTTCTTCATCTGTGCATTATCCAACAATCTACGGACATTTGATAACAATGGATGACTGTCAGCCTAATAGTAATGGATACTGAAAAGTACTCTAAGACTTAAAGTACTGCCGTTGTTGGCTGGGTATGGTGGCTCATACGTGTAGTCCCAGCACTTTGGGAGGCCAAAGCCTGGACTACTAGGGACCAGAAGTTCCAGATCAGCCTGAGCAACATAGTGAGATTCTATCTTCCCCCCAAATAGAAAAATTAGCTGGGAATGGTGGCAGGCACCTATATTCCCAACTACTCAGGAGGCCGATGCAGGAGGATCACTTGAACCCAGGAGTTTCAGGTTGCTGTAAGCTGCTGTATGATGACACTACTATTTTTAGCCCTGGCAACAGAACAACATACTGTCTCAAAAAAGACATGGCCACTGTGGAGCATGAGGGAAGTCAGGAAGACTCTGTCTGGAAGACATACCACCACCTGGGGCTTGATGGGTGAATAAAACTTATTAGGGAAGAAAGAGTAAAGAGGAAGAGGAGGGGAAGCAGCAGCTGCAACATCTGCTCTTTGCTTTAGCAGATAGCACCTCAAAATTTTTCAGGATAACCCAGAATGAGGCAATTCTCTGGTTTATCTATGGGCAAATCCTTGAGGGCAACCAACGTCTGAATGTTGATAATGTTGACATGTCACAATTCATAAACTAGGTTTAATGAGATGCAATTTAAGAAATCAATGTAGTTTAGGAATCTACTCATAATGGTTTTCATGTAAAAACATCTACTTTGTTAGTATGCATAATAAAAAAATGAGAGTTGATATTTTCTCCTAGAAGTTTTTTTTTTTTTTTTGAGATGGAGCCTCAAGCTATCCCCCTGGGTAGAGTGCTCTGGCATCACAGCTCATAGCAACCTCCAACTCCTGGGCTCAAGTGAGTCTCCTGCCTCAGCCTCCCAAGTAGCTGAGACCACAGGCGCCCGCCACAACGCCCGGCCATTTTTTGGTTGCAGCCATCATTGTTGTTTGGCAGGTCCGGGCTGGGGATTCAAACCTGCCGCCTTGGGTGTATGTGGCTGGCACCTTAGCCGCTTGAGCCACAGGCGCCGAGCCTCTCCTAGAAGTTTTGATCCTTGGTAGATGGATATTTCATATTTTATTAATACTTGACCTCACTCAACAGACCAAGAAATAATGGACTATTCACATATATGTATTTTTTTTGAGACAGAGTTTCATTTGGTCTCCCTCAGTAGAGTGCTGTAGCATCTTAGCTCATAGCAGCCTCAAACTCTTGGGGTTAAGCCATCCTCTTGCCTCAGCCTCCCAAGTAGCTGGGACTACAGGCACCCACCACAACACCCAGCTATTTTTTTTAGAGACGGGGTCTCATTCTAGCTCAGGTTGGTCTTGAACTCCTAAGCTCAGGCAATCTACCCACTTTGGCTTCCAAGAGCAGTAGGATTACAGGCGTGAGCCACAGTGTCTGTCCTGGACTTCTCGTAATTTAAACTAGTAATATTATTTCCTTCATGCCCTCAAAAATTGATCAATTAACAATCAGTAATCCCCTGAAAGGTCTTTAATTTTGAATCATGGAAACACAAAATTGCTTACCTGGGGGGAAATAAACTGGGGAGGCACTTGCGCCCGGAGACTAGGAGAAGAATTCAGTGGCTGCACTGGTGTGTGCAGACCTCTCGATTGTGCTGTGCTGTTTCCAAACAAACCATGATTACCACCCTGTAAACATAAGGGCAATAGTAAGACTTTTTTGTTGACATAAGAAAATGCACATAAGCAACAGTTCTGGTTTCTATCACTCATAAGAATCATACACTGTATTTCATGGAATCATATAATTTTATAACTGACAAGTTCCTGATCTTAAAATGCTTGGGGTGATTACTTACATAGAACCATGGGTGTGTATATATATATATATATATCACCACCACCTGTGCAGTCTGATGAACTCTATAAACTAAAAGGGTTAAATTCAGTCAAATGTCAGAAGCAGTCCTACATTCTTTTCTGTGATTGAAACATAAAGGCAATGTAACATTTATTTCAAATATTCTTTGACATTGGGTTTGCCAAGTTTATCCTTAAACTTTATAATCTGAGATCCATTTTGAAAGGCACTTGAGTAAAAATTCAGGCTTATGACTACCAGCTATAAAACAATACCATGCTATTACTTTTCTGAATTGGTTAATCATAAAATCAGTGCCATCAAAGAGCAAGCCTAATGTCATGAGGACCCTGCTCCAGATCTGTACACCCTTTTTTGTCCTGGATCTGCTTGGCCCCTTCTTTGCTAGATGAGGAAATGTGGGTCAGTCACATGGTGATATAAATAAGAAAGGGAAAAAGTAAAAATCATTACAGGGATACCAAAACAAATATTACTCACCTGTAACTTCTCATCAAACACATGGATATCAGACTAGTTAAAAGTAAGCTTACTCCCTGCCTTCTGGAGGACCACCTCACTCAGCACTTCTATACTATCCCAATAGGATAGAGAAAGCTGGATAATAGAGTAGCCCTTCCTTTCTGACTTGTTTCTGGCAGGGGAAAAGTCCTTCAGCAAAGAAACTGTATCTGGTAACTTGACACTGTGTTTGGTCTTTTAGCCTAGGGCTCTCTTCTACCTTCACCTGGCTTCTCTGCAGGCTCAGCTGCAGGTTCTCATCAGAAAGTCTTCCCACAAACCTTCTTACTTCACATTCAAATTAACTGAGCACAACTGTTTGTTCTCAAAACCCTTAAAAACTCTTTAATGACACACATCATCAAACCACATTATACATATTTTCTATTCTTTCTACCATCAGTTTAATCCTTCCCTCTTTGCACTTTCAGATCTCAATAAAGCCCTGGCCTGTAGGATGAATTAATCATTTGCAAAGATCCATGTCCTACCAATTCCATACACTTGAAAATGTCCCACTGAATATCTTCAGCAAAGGCAGCTGCACCAGTTCCTTTTTTTTTTTTCTTTTTTTTGAGACATAGTCTCACTACATCACCCTCAGTAGAGTGCCAAGGCATCATAGCTCACAGCAACCTCCAACTTTTGGGCTTAAGTGATTCTCTTGCCTCAGCCTCCCAAGTAGCTGGGACTACAGGTGCTCACCACCAACGCTCAGCTATTTTTCTATTGCAATTGTTTAGCTGGCCTGGGCTGGGTTCAAACCCACCACCCTTGGTGTATGTGGCTAGCGCCGTAACCACAGTGCTATGGATGCCAAGCCTGCACTGGTGCTTATTCCAACTCTGCATACTCTAATTTGAAGTCACCACCACCATCTGATCCCTGAAACCATGGGGATTAGGTAATTTTAAAGAAGAATTTTGTAAGGGCATCATTAAGTTTTACAATACTAAAGATACTGTGATGGCTTAATGATTCAAAAATAGATTAAGGGACTGCTATAGGGAAACTAATGAACTTAAAAGCATAATAAATAAAAATGATTATAAACAAAGTAGAAATGGCAATTAAGACCTATGTACCTCATAAAAGAAAATCAAAGATCAGCCACGAATTTTATATCACCCAAAGGGTTGTTTAAACATCATAAGACCTTTAATTCTAAAAACTCAAATATTGTTGCTTCTCCTATCATTGTACTAAGAATATTCTGCTAAGATCTTTGTCACTTACAATTTACCATCAAAGTAATGACCTTTGTCATTAGATGTCAATTATTCATGCCCTGTTCTGGATGGCAGGGTTGTTAGCAGCTAAAGTCCTTCCTAGAATGCACATTTTGGCAAATACAGAACTGCTTTATAAGGGTCCTTTTTTTTTTTTTTTGAGACGGAGCCTCAAGCTATCCCCCTGGGTAGAGTGCCATGGCATCACAGCTCATAGCAACCTCCAACTCCTGGGCTCAAGCGAGTCTCCTGCCTCCGCCTCCCAAGTAGCTGGGACCACAGGC